>JAMKCH010023614.1:0-26434 GCA_023653785.1 Ophioderma brevispina
GGTACATGTGGGGTCTATATTGTTAATATCGTGGTTCGTCACATCAACAGTAACAGTACTGGGTAAGCCAGTTAGCAGTATGAAAATTATAGTGGATGGTTGAAAAGCTATCATAATGGTATGAAAAGGCGTTCACGTTGGCTCCCTCAATTCAATCCCGTTTTCATTTATCATAGTCAAGTCTTCAATCTTTATTTTCGGTGATTTTTTGTAGTTTCGGGTTGTCATTTTATTTTTTCATTCCAACTTTTGTTTCTGGCATGGCTGTTGTTTTTTTGTTTTTATTTTGTTGCTGCGATTTCTTTGGGCGTAGGTAAGCTTTATGTATGGGCCTTGTAAATAATTGCCGCTCTCATTCATACGGGATTGCTTCTCAACTTAAACCATTATTCTTTAAGTTGTGGTTGTTAGTCATTTTACACATGCTACCGAATTCCACCTGAACACAATTTTTGTAAGTCTGTCATTAGGCTTTTGTACTTTAAGTTTCCATATTAAATAATATAAGCAAACAAGCATTTCGACCATCAGTCATGTGAAGGTGATCGGCAAGCAATAGGAAGGTGTGGAAAAGTCGTGCTGGGTGGCGTCAATATTTGTAACACATTAGTAGCTTTACGTTGCCTCTCTTTCAAGTTAAATGTAAACTGGGCGTTACGCAATCCGTGCTGTCTGAGGTTTGGTTATGTACAAACTGATGACACACTTTCGTTTTGTTTACTATTTCCAGTTTCGTGAATGTTTCATTTCAGTTATTCAGGCATTGGCTCAATCATTCTTCAACCAATTAAATTTATTCCGATCGACGATAGCACCCCCGCAGCCGCGCGCCCAGTGGCTGAGCTGCTAAAACTAACAAACGGGGCATCGATGCTCTTCAGTCCACGTAAGGGTATTAGCGGCTGACCTTTCTTCAATTGTAGACTTATGGACCTATCTTTTTCACATTTATGCGGGGACAATTGAAATATATTAGTAAAGAACAATATACAGATGTTGAATCTCAAACGAATTTTATTATGGGAATAAAAGCCAATTTGGAAAAAATAAAAGATTGATGACACGGCATGATTGGTTATTCTTTTGCTTCGGGGGACCCATTCAGGTTAAAAATGACGTACGTATCCCTACATTGGGAAAAGCAACCGATTATCGCCATCGAACGTCGGTTTGACTCAGTAGGGAAAAGGTAAATTTTGTACTGTTTAGACATAATACACTGGTGTCTTGGACAAAATAATAGCACTGGGCAGAGAGGGTCAGGTACAGACCTTGATTTAACATAGTCGGATTGATATATATCGGCGCCCCCGAAGAGCAAAACCTGATATATGATACTGACCGTGACATGGTACCTGGGACGACGTGACACCAAACGTCTTAGTCGTTTTACCGTTTATAACTACAATAAGGCAAAGCAGCAGCATTCGTACTCTGTGTCACAGCGCCCCATAATCGATCAAGAGGTGAGACTATACACGTGGTTCTGTACAGGGAGGGTAGGACACGATTGCTCGATTTGGGCATGGGATTTCCAAACGGTAAGTGTGAACTGCTACATGCAGTTACTATGGCAGTCTCGGTCCCAGTGACATTAAAAAATCTCTCTAAACTTTGTTTCAAAAAGATCTAGTCATATCATGATAAATTAAGAAAAAAATATGAAGTTCACATCATCAGATTCTGTTAAATTACTGTGCATAACTCAAAACTCCAAAAATTCCCATGCAAAAGTAATCTCTATCAAACATAATACCTTGAACATACGCGCCATGGTACAGAGCTAATGCGCTCTGTCCTGCGGCACCGATACCTCTAATATCAAACAGCCCTATATAATATTGATACACCCCAAAAACCATTGCATACTGGGGTACATCGAATATCTTGCAGTACATCAAAGGGCAAATGTACAGTGTGGGATTTAAGAGTTACAGTGTCAGCGTTTGCTGCCGGGGCCCCCCTTAAATTTTTGCTTTCAGGCCTTCAGAAGGCACTTTAGTCGCATATTAAGGTGTGACATTGCGTCGCTTGCAATTGTTGTCAATGAGCCACCATTGCCTACCTTAAGCTGTCACTGTCAGGGCCCCTTTTCCTTAGAGCCCGATAATAGATTTCGAAATATAATTATTTTGTGAGAAATTTAAAATAGTCATCTGAACTAAAGTAGTTTACTTTAAAATGCTCAATTATTCCAAAGTTGTGAGGAATCGGTGTTTCCGTTTTCTGCAGTCGTGTAAACATTTATGCACAGTATTTATGTGCCATAGGGATACCGTGTAGCAAAAAATTCGGATCCGGAATGTTATAACAAGTTGTGTTTTTTCTATGAAGACTTCGATTTGTGCTTAGTTTTATTTCACACAATGTTTAGGAGGATGAAAGCATTATGTTCATGTAAAAAAAACGCTTTGTTTAAATTGAGGCGGCCCTCATCGGGAAATCGCTGAATCAGCCTTAAATCATTCACTGAATCTTTAAGATGCATGGTTCTTACGCTATGCTTGTAAATCAGAGTTAAGCATGAGTGTTGATCATCGTATTGCCGAATTGCAGAGCGTGAGGGTATATTGTATTCTTAAAACTTATTGTGCAAAGAAACAAGTCTGTAAACGGACAATCTTTCTGTTTTTATGGTAGAACAATTCGGGTAAACTCTTTTCAGTTTTGAAAGTTGTAATAGATACATGCAGTAATACTTGTAAGCATAAAGGTCGACTTCATCATAATATTCGTCCTTTAATGTGTAAGAAAATGCATCAGTGTCATTTTAAATTTACATGGTTTTATGAATTAGATTCACAATTGCATGGATATAAGCATACAGTTTATAATAATTGGCATTTTTTGTAAACTTCTGCTAAATGACAGCGTCCGGGGTCGTTCGCGGGACTCAGGTCGTGACTCTTGTGCATACACATATGTCACAGTGCTTTGGATAATGTCCGGTGGGGACCATTTATCCAAAGCACACTGTGAAGTAGTATAAAAAGTCTATTTGTAGGTCATACGCATGAGTTGTGTGCCCGTGGGGTTTGAGTATGGGTTTCGCGAGCGGGGCCCCTGCGTCAAGATTGTGTAGTAATATCTGCCATACATCGCTGTACAAAAGTTGTGCCTGTTTACCACAACTGAAAATATTTAGTCTGCTTAGACTTTAGATCCATGATTTGGCGTTTAAAAAATACATTCAAAGAATGTTTTGTTTACCACCATTGTGATTTTTGGTTATTTGCTTTAGTAGCCTTTTCCGGGAATGCCAGAAAAAAATTGCAATATTTTGCAAGTTGTATCTCTTAAATTTAGGGCTAGGTCAGTACACTGAACAACAATTGTAAAAATGCATGAATATTGTCAACGGGCTCGCGATTTTGGAGCGTTAATACTGCATTTTTTTGTGGGTCCTTCTATTAAAAAAAATGCTTGGTTAAATTTGGCAGGTTAATTAATTTTTGGCTGGTGCGTGGTTCGTAGGTTTACAAAAATGTAGAAGTAATTGGGCAACATGTACATTTGTACGTTGTCCTTACAGTCATACACATACATACATGCATTCATGCTTCCGGTGCAGGTTCAGAGCGCTCTTATTAATCTCCACTAGGTTCTAAAAATGCTCAACATGGCTTCGGAAGTTTTCGTGTTTTTATTTTGTAAAAAACAACTCAAAAATTAAAAACAGAAAAAAATTTTAAATATTTTTGGGGCAATCATAAAAATTACCACAAAAACGTGTTAAAAGAAACTGTAAACAAAAGGTGCCCCGAACTTTCTCCAGGAAAATTACTTGGTATTGGAGACGTGGGTAAACCCCTTTTGTATTTTGGGAAGTTCTTTCCTACACGTTTTCTCATTTATTGTGTATTCTCTAAAAGGACAGGTCCTAATTTTTTGTCTATATTTTTCATTTCTATTGGCAAGTATGACACCCCAAAAGTAAGACGCCGAAATATCCTGACGGTATGATGGGTGAAATTAAAACGAAATTTGTAATGCACATTGGTTGGCGTAAATGGGCGCCAATTTCACTCTTACCATTAAGAAATTAAGAAATTAATTATCCGTGTAATTTATTCGCGTTTTAAAGCCCGGTGACAGCCAACGTCATGGCATTGGTACTGCGTTTAGATTTTTCGTGGCGGGAAAATTACATAACGATATAACCGGGATTTGGGGTTCGTGCTTTTGAATTTCCATTACTACTTTTTCCAGTGGGGGGGGGAGGGGGAGGGGGGGGATGGGGGGGTTTAGGCAAGTTTCCGGCTCGTTAAAATGTGTGGCGAATGTGTACCAATTTTACTCAAAAATATACTCAATTTCATGATGTTTGAACAGCCATATGAGGCATTCATGCCATGATTGAATTTATGTTAATGAATGATATAGTCAATTCGGGAATGGTGCTAAATATAATTATGCAGCTGCGGTTATCTAATGTGTCCATTTTCAGTGGGGTACTTATTTCAAAATTATATAATTGTCATGTATTTGCCTTATACATGTACATGAGATTTTGTCATATTAATCGATTGTATGACAGGCCGGAATGTTAAGAACATGTGGCACAAGCTTAGTAATTCTATTATGTTGTGTTGATCTGCAGATAGATCAGTTGCAGAGATGGACCGGCAGAAATTTTTTCTGTTTCTGTATTTGGGTTTTGGCACCTTCCCGATAATTTATTAGGTATAGGAACTGTGGAGGAAAAATTTTTCTATGCCAATTTCAAAACTTAGGAAATACCCCGTGATTTTAGAAATTTGCCAGTTTCTTCCAAACCTGTCATTACTTTTGACCAATTGGTAGTAATGCAAATAAACGTGCTACACTTGACAGTGGGCACTAAATGGCACGATTTGTCTATTCTCATATTTTTCTGTCCAAGTGGTAATAACATTTTCTGATGTTACAACAAAGAAAATGCATTCCCGCAGCAGAGGATATGCGTCGCTGGCTCGCCTAGCTTCCCCGCGCTTTTTCCTCTTTTCTAATTTATGGCTCACTCACCGGCGCTTCTGTTCTTGTTAGGGATAGCGTTCTGGTTTTTTTTTTTTTTTTTTTTTTTCAACCAACTTCGCATCGTTAGCAACCAATCGGGTGTCCGCTTGAGCCGGCTTTTGTATCTTATCTTACAATCGTCATTAGGCTTCTGTTCAGCGTAGATGTAGAGGTGTGGTTGATATTGCAGGAAATTCTCCCAACCCACCACACCTCCAAGTTTTGAGGTCTCATAAGTGCTTTGTTTTGGCGAATGTGTACCAATTTACTCAAATTATACTCATTAATGATTTTGACAGCCATAATGAGGCCATGATTTAATTTTATGTTAATGCATGATATGAGTACAATTCTAATGTGCTAAAATAATAGGCAGCTGCTGGTATTAAGATTTCCAATTTTCCAGTTGGTTACTTATTTCAAATGATATAAGGTCAGATGAGTCATTTGCTTTATACATGTACATGTCGATTGGTCATATAATTCTATGTATGACAGGCAGGAATGGTAAGAACATGTGGCAACAAGCTTATGTAATTCTATTATGTTGTGTGATTTGCAGAAAAAAAATAGATCATTTGCAGGGATGACCGGAGAGAAAGACAATTCTTTTTCTGGGTTTTCTGTTATTTTGGGTTTGGCCTTCCCGATAATTGATTGTTACGTAACGGTGGAGGAAACATTTTTCTCTGCCAATTTCAAAACTTAGGAAATACCCCAAGTGATTTAGAAAGTTGCAAGATTCTCTCCCTAAACCGTCATTGACCCTTTTTGACCAATTGGTAGTAATGCCAAAATAAAAGTGCTAAGCTTGACAGTGAGGAACTAAATGGCACGATTTGTCGATTCTCATATTCTTCTGTCCAAAGGTAAGATAAACATGATTAGTTCATGAATATGCAGGAGGGGGTTTGATGTAATAATAAAATACTGTAAAACATGGAAATACAGCAAACAGACTGTAATTTTATTTGCACATTAATGATAATATTACAAGCGGCTTTTATTTGAATTGAATGGAGTATCAACATTTATAATTTTCAATTTTATGCATTAAGTATTAAAATTACAGGAAAAAGAAATACTTGTAAATTGCACCAGGAAAACTCCAAGCAGCAATTATGCCGACAAAACACCGTTAAAAACAGCCAGTTTATAAGTTTCCATTCAATTCAATGTAATTTTTACAGTTTGATTTAATTTTATTTTACAAAAAACTGGATATTTGAACGGAATATTCACGGGAATAAATTGGTGGATATTTGTTTATAGGCCTAATAAGTTTGGTGTTCGCAATACTTGTTTATTCTCTCCGCATTTACAATCGATGTAATAACTCACCATAGTGTAAGTGTTTGAGTTATACTTAAGAAATAAAGGGTAGATGTCATGTTTATGGCGAGAATAATGTGTCCGAGGCAAGTAAAAACCTGAATAATGGGCGAGGGCGAAGCCGAGACCCATTATTTCAAAGTTTTTACTGCCGATAGGAACAGTCTAATAGACGAAATTTTTACTTTTATAACAACATGTGAAACATAGCACCCTTTATTTCTATTCTATTACCTAAGGAAAAGTATCTTTTCAATTCACTCCCCAATAATACCAGAAAAACTGGCCATTTCCTACTAAAAACGTAACAGTTTGTTGACGTCTTTAGAGCGCGCGATTTGTCTTCCCGAGTTAAATGTTAGAGTGTGCGCTATCGTGATTGGGCGGCCAACGCGCCGAAAAGAAGTGCGCTTTGGAGCACGCAGTTAGAGCGTAAATCGCGGACATATTATGGTAGAATAATGGGCAGTAAAACAACCCAATTCAAGAGCGCGCTTTTGATTAATGGGCAGTAGAGGTAATAGAAATCTAACGTTTATGGTATTTGTTGGCAGAATTATACCATGATTTCCTGAAAATACAGTATTTTTACAGTGTAGGGTTGGTGTTTCACACTTTTTATATTGAAATGTTTACACCAAACACAAAGCTATGGGATTATGATTTCAAAGAATCAAAACCATACTATACTCTGTCCATCTCGTCGAAGTATGAAGTAGCAACGCGGGCGTATACATTGCACCGACTTTCAGCGCGCGAGTAGGTAAAGCACAGAGCGCACTGCAACTAAAAGGCGGCACAGGGTGTACGCGCGCGACGAGTTCGCCAATTCATAATTCAGACGAGACGAGACAAAGTATAGGTACGGATTGGTGTTGTAACAGTTTGCGTTGCTTGTTATATTTATGTATAAACAGGTATTTCAAATGCCATACATAAAGTTAATAGGCGTCGTAAGTGTTATAGTAAAAAGCATTTTA
Organism: Ophioderma brevispina; assembly: GCA_023653785.1. Taxonomy (NCBI): domain Eukaryota; kingdom Metazoa; phylum Echinodermata; class Ophiuroidea; order Amphilepidida; family Ophiodermatidae; genus Ophioderma; species Ophioderma brevispina. Next base: position 7,308 of record JAMKCH010023614.1, read on the forward strand.
CGAATTTCATGAAGTGCCTCACGCGAGCCAACATGACTAAGATATTGGCCAGGTTTAGGTACCATACACGATGGGGTAGTCGTAAGCAGAACGTTGGAAATGGTTTGTGCGATCGAACAATTAATAAAGAAAGTGTATATTCCACGTACAAGACTCACGCATGGCATCTAAACCGTCATCTAATATTACCTTGTTACCCTGGCATGTTACCATCGCTAACATGCTTATAACAGCTGGAACAGAATGCGTCCTATACCACTAACAGCCCTGATTCGACCTTACAAAATAAATAGTAATATTGTAATCAAAAAAATATTAGAGGTATTCAGTATTCTATTGATGTCTAAGAGTGTGATAGTTAAAAAACAACATGAAGTCAAATTTTGACCTTTCCAATACTTTCACGAGACGAAGCCTTGTTGAAATTTAACAGTCAAAATATGAATGATAGATATTTTTACTGTTGCCGAAGATAGGCAATCAATATTTGTTTTATATCATGATATCGGCTTGTTTTCTTTTGTTTTCGTTAATTGTTTCTTCTTTAGTGAGAGTAATTATTGGAATGCCTGAGGTGTGATGAGTAAAAAAATAAATCATAGGTAAATTTGGACTTTTCTATTTCACGGGGGCAGCCGGTCAAATGGAACAGGGTAAGTGGCATGCCAATCAACAATACTCATGGATTTCCTGCCTTTTTTGGTGTATGTGAAAGATTTCATGAGAAACTGAAATTCTGGAAATTGAGCTCTGTACCTCTTTCGTTTTCACGCTACAGCAATTTTCAATTGGAGCCGAAGCGTGGAAGTTATTCACTTTTACTTTTGACTTATGGTCCCCAAAGTATGGTCCGAGTGGGTTTGGAGCCATTTTTGAACCCCTGTAACTTTTATTCGAGCAAGGTGCAGTTTTTTCTGATCACATTTGCAATCTGCAGCAAAAGGTAATCCGGAATGCCAAGTTTGAAGGGTCTGAGGGGTGTAGTTTCTTTAATTATGGCACTCTGAATATTGATTTTCACACTGGTACATGTTTTAGGTGACCCCTCAAATTTAAATGGTTGTAGCGTGAAAACGAAAAGAGGTACAGCGCTCAAAATTTTCAGGATTTTGTTTCTCATGAAATCTTTTCAATACACAAAAAAAGAAAGAAACCAGAGTGATGGTTATCGATTTGTTGAAATTGGAATGGAATGACCCAACAGTAAAATTTACCGAAGATATATTTACTATTGCACGATATAGGAAGTCAAGATATTTGTTTTATTTATTTTAATTAATTCACATGGCACTCAAATCACTGCACTCATGATGAAATAACTGATGGCAGTCTGTGTCATTACAATGCCCTACAGGTTATAAGAGTTGGTCCAGGAAATATATCATTTTTTTTCATGTGAACGAGCTGAACAGCTGATCATATTTTGTGTGTGTATAGACAGCAAGACTGAAATTTCTCCCTGATGTACTTAATGACCATGTTATTGATATCAAAAGAGTTGCTTTTTGAATATGAAATGTACTTACCAGGATAACAACTGCTGCTGGAGCACCAATGCCCATTATCAGACCAGAATTGACATCTAACCAGCAACTGAGTATTCAACATCAAACATTAAAGCAAACGTTATCTTAATTTTGCATTATAGAGGGCGGTTGTGGGTACGAACGCAGTCAAAGTAAACGTATTGTATTTGAGCAAGGCTTCTTGCTTGCTTTGCTTCTCTCACCAGTACGAATCGCTGTTGTGTGTGTGTGTGTGTGGTGTTGAGGAGTGACGAACTCTATAGCAGTTCTATCCCAACACTGAACTTCTAGCGTTTAAAATTTTTTACTCTCCTATACGGAATAACAAGCCATTTTGTAACACATGCTTACGTGGGGGATGATGGAAGCTTTCATTATAATTTTCAAAGAAATTTTCGATGATGATCATTTTCATATCAATGTCTATGCTACCGATATTCTTCTTCATTTTATCCGCTTCCATGCTTATTTATAAACAATTTATATATCTATTTCCCATGCAGAAGAAATGTAATTGTCGTATTTAACTGAACCGCTTATGGCAACAATGACGGCTGGAACACCCCAACCTATTCCAACGTACAAAGGAATGCGGTTTTTCTATGCGCCATAAAAAACCTTTCACGATCTTGAAAAGACAGGTTTATACCTTCAACCAGTCATCCATCCAAACACGACAGAAAGTATAATGAAGCAACATGGCAATAACAGTGCAAACAATCTGAAAAAAAGAAGAACTCTATTGTGATGGTTATTTGGAAACCTGTCGGATGTGTCTGTCACCTTGGCAAGTTTCAAGATTACCTGCCTACTGGCAGAGATGTAGATTGGGTTAGCAAGGAAAGCATACCGTAAGCGAAATAAACACGGATGTAAGGAAGAGAAATCGCAAGAAAACAGGGCGGAAGGAGGGCGAGGAGAAGAGAGGAAGGAAGAAAAGATGATATAGAGGATAGAATGAAAAGATTACCTTGTTTTTGGTTGGTCAATCCTATTAAAAACAGGAGGTCGGCAATCATTCAATGATGTGTAAGTTTGACGTGATATTAACGCTCTGATTTACGAAAATGGTAGTGCATCAAATTCATAAAATGATATTTCAGTGGTTGGATAATTAGAACAAAACCAAGTAATAAAGGTTCGGCAGATAGATGTTTTGTAAAAACTCGTGAAAACTCTTTTTTGTTTGTCTTCTTTCTTTTCACTCCGATGTGGATATAGTAAGTTCCAATATGATCATTAAAAAGTACAAATTATGTAAAATAATTAATTTTGTATTACCTAGTTTAGACCCCCCCCCAGAAACAGGGTAGGAGATAAAAGAGTAGCCGGAGAAATACTGATGGTGATGGACAGGGCCCCTAAATTATTGCTCTCAGGGCCTTCAGAAAGTACTTTAGTCGCATATTAAGGTGTGACATTGCGTTGTTTGCAATTGTCAATGAGCCCCATGCCCACCTTAAGTTGCTGTCAGGGCCCTTTTTCCTTAAGCCCGACCAGAGATTCGAAATATACTTATTTGTGTAGAAATTTAAAATAGTCATCTAGGAACTAAAGATAGTTAATTAATAATTGCTCAATTTTCCAAGTTAGCTTCTGAATCGGTTTTTCCGTTTTAGCAGTAAACATTTATTGCACAATATTGTGCCATAGGATACCGTGGTTAGCAAAAATCTCGGATCCGGAAATTTTAGAACAAGAAACAACTTGTGTTTTTTATGAAAAGACTCGCTTAATTAAAGCTTAATTATTTCACACAAGGTTTAGTCTAGTGACAAGCATTATGTTCATGTAAAAAATAACCGCTTGGTTTGAAAATTGATGGCGCCCTCATCGGGAAATCTCTGTCGCCCTTTAAATCCTCACTGAAAATATAGTAATGCTGCATGTGTTCTGACGAGATGCTAGGTAAATTCAGAGTATTAATGCATGAGTGTTGATATCGTCGTTGCCAGAATTTGCAAGGCAAGGAGGGGAGAAGGGTATAGGAACCCCCCTTTCGCCCCCTTTCTCCTTATTATCCCCCCCCCCGCCAGCTTGTGTTCTTGCTACTCTCCATCCGCTCCATTTGCTTGCCCCCCATCCCATCTCCCCCCCCCCCCCCCCCCCCCCCCCCCCCCCCCCCCCCCCCCCCCCCCCCCCCCCCCCCCAAAAGAAAACTTCTTGGATGCAATCAACAAATCAGTCCTGTTAAAACGGACAAATCTTCTCACGTTGTGCTCACGTTCATTTTAATGTAGAACAATCTGGGAACCTTTTCAGTTTGAAATGTTGTAATAAGCTACATGCAGTTTAATACTTGTAAGCATAATAGGTCAGACTTTCATCATAAATTTCAGTCATTAATGTGTAAAAAATGCAGTAGTGTCATGTTAAATGTACATCTGGTTGTCTGGAATTAGGAAATTCACATTCATGGAATACACGCTACAGTTTCTAAGAATTGGCTTTTTGCTAAACTTCTGGTAATGCGGAGGCGGGGCCGTTCGCGGGACTCAGTGTGATCTTCGTGCATAATATTCATGGACTTGTGTGGACCCAATTTTTAAATGTCCAAAGCACTGGTGCAGCTAGTATAAAAAGGTCTTTATGTAGGACATACCGCATAGTTAGTGTGCACGTGGGGTTGCGTATGGGTTTCGCGAGCGGGGCCCCTGGTAACTATTGTGTAGTAATATCTGCCAGACATTACGTACAAAGCTGTAACTGTTTACCACACTGGAAATTATTTAGTATGCTTATTATTTTAGATCCATGCTTTGTGCGTTTAAAAAATACATTTCAAAGAATGTTTTTTGTTTACCACAATTGTGTAACATCCAAAGTGTATTTTTGGTTATTTGACTTGTAGCCTTTTTCCGGTGGAATTCAGAAAAAATTTGTAATATTTTTGCAAGTTGTATCTCTTAAATTTAGAGCTAGTTCAGTAACACATGAACACTGTTTAACAAATGCATGAATAGACAACGGCCTCGCGATTTTGGAGCGTTAATACTGCATTTTTGGGGTCCTTCTAGAAAAAAATGCTTTGGTTTTAAAATTTGGCATGATTAATTAATTTTTGGGATGGTGCGTGGGTCGTATGTTTACAAAAATTATAGAAGTTAATTGGCACACATGTACTGTACGTTTCGTCCTTACATAACAGACACATACATACTGCATAATGCTTCCGGTGCAGGTTCAGAGCGCTCTTATTAATCTCCACTAGGTTCGCAAAAATGGTCAACATGGCTTCGGTATTTATTTGTGGTTGTTGGGCAAAGCTTCTATTTACAGAAAAATTTTGCATATTTTGGGGCAATCAAAAAAAACAAAAAAACGTGTTAAAGAACTTAACAACAAAAATGTTTGCCCCGTACTCTCTCCAGGAAAATTACTTGGTATTGGCAGCTGGGTAACCCCTGTTGTATTTGAAGTTCTTTCCTACACGTTTTTCTCATTCTTTTGATTCTTTAAAAGGACAGGTCCTAATTTTGTCTATTTGTTGTCATTTCTATTGAATAGTGCACCCCAAAGTAATGCGCCGAAATATCACTTTCTTTATGAGGTGTGAACTTAAAACGAAATTTTGTAATCCACATTGGGTTTGGCGTAAATGGGCGCCAATTTCACTCTGACCATAAGAATTAAGAAATTAAGTATGCCTGTATTTATTCGCGGTTTACAGCCCGTTGACCAGCCAACGTCATGCATGGTACTTTAGATTTTTTCGTGGCGGAATTATAGAATGATATAACCGGGATTTGGGGTTCTTGCTGTGAATTTCCATTACTACTTTTGCCGTCCTATGAGGAATTGGGTAGGAGCGTCTAGTTATACCGGCAAAAAAAATTTTTCCAACAAAGGCATTGGAATTATTCGCTTTTCTCTGTACGTGTGAGGGGGGGGGGGGGTTTAGGCAAAGTTTCCGGCTCGTAAACTTGTGGGCCGAATGGTTACCAATTTTACTCAAATATACTCAATTTCATGATTTGACAGCCATAATGAGGCCATGATTTATTTTGATGTAATGATGTAGTAGTCAATTCTAATGTTGCTAATATTAATTATTCAGCTGCTGTTATCTAATGTTTTTCAATTTTCCAGGTGTTGGTTACTTATTTAAAGTATATAAGTCATAGTGTATTTGGCCTTATACATTACATGTAGATTTTGTCATATTATTCTATGTATGATAGGCGGAATGTTAAGAACATGTGGAAACAAGCTTATGTAATTCTATTATGTCTGTGTTGAATTTGTAGATAGATCATTTGCAGAGATGACCGGGGAAAATTGTTTTCTGGTTTCTGGTTGTTGGGGATTGGCCTTCAGATTATTTATTAGGTATAGGTAACTGTGGGGAAACATTTTTCTCTGCCAATTTCATAACTTAGGAAAGCCCAGGGATTTAGAAATTTGCCAGATCTCTCCTAACCTGTCATTACCTTTGACCAATTGGTAGTAATGCAAATAACCGTGCTCCGCTTGAACAGAGAGGCACCTTAATGGCACGTTTTGTCTATTCTCATATTCTCATGTCCAAGGGTAATAGCAGTTTCTGATGTTACATCAAAGAAATGCATTTACCCGCAGCAGAGGAATTGGTCGTTTGGCTCGCATAGCTTCCCACGCTTTATTCCGCTTTTCAAATGCTCACTCACCCGGCGCCTTATGTTCTTGTTATGAATAGCGTTTTGGTAAACCAATCTCGCATCGTGAGCAAACCAATCGGGTGTCGTTGAGCCGGCTTTGTATCTCTCATCTTACAATCGTTACATTAGGCTTTCTGTCAGCGTAGATGTAAGAGATGTGGTTGATATTGCAGAAAATTCTCCCCACCCACACACCCTCAAGTTTTGATGTCTCATAAGTGCTTTGTTTGGCGAATGTGTTACCAAGTTTACTCAATAGACTCAGTTTCATGATTTTGACAGCCATAATGAGGCCATGATTTACTTTTATGTTAATTGCATGAATTAGTCAATTCTAATGTTGCTAAATATTAAATTATGCAGCTGCTGTTATCTAAAGATTTTCCAATTTTCCAGTGTGGTTTACTTATTCAACTTTTAATGTCATATTGTTATTTGCCTTATACATGACATGTAGATTTTGTCATATTAATTCTATTGTATGACAGGCAGGAATGTAAAAACATGTGGCAACAAGCTTAGTAATTCTATTATGTGTGTTGATTACAGATCGATCATTTGCGAGATGACGGAGAATTGTTTTTCTGGTTGCTGTATTTTGGGTTTTGCCTTCCCGATAATTTATTAGGTAAGTTAAACTGTGGAGGAAAAAACATTTTTCTCTGCCCCTTTCAAAATGTAAGGAAATACCCAGTGATTAGAATTGCCAGTTCTCTCCGAACCTGTAATTACCGTTGACCAATTGTAGTAATGCAATCAACGTGCTACGCTTGGACAGTGAGGGCACTAAATGGCACGTTTTTGTCTATTCTCATTATTCTCTGTCCAAGGGTAAATAGACATATTCATTATAAACACGTGCTGTATGTGTCGCTCATTAGAATTGAAGTGATTTTCGTCCGAACGCCTCGTAAATTTAATTACAAATATAACTGACTTGATAGTAAGATAAAGCTTTCTTCTTGATAAATAGGATCTTTGAGTCATTACTCTAAAAAACGTATGACAAAATATACACCTTTAAGCCAATAAACAGATAAAATCACAAACTTCTCACTTAAACGGTTTATAAAGTTATTATGTCCATATTCACAAAACAGGGTTTCAAACGCTAGACATACGCTTGGATGTCTTTAGTCTTACACATGTGGCCGATGCAAAAATTTGGAAAGACAGCAAAATACTATAATGTTAGCCAATTTACCAAGCGTAAAACGACTACAACTGGAGCTTTATTCGAATTTTTTTCGAGAATAACATTATCGTTACATTTCAGGTCTATGAATTTTCAATAATACCCATTAAGTACTAAAAGTTTACCAAAAAAATGCTAAAATTTTACAAGAATAATTCTGGCAGCAATTTTCCAAACCAAACCCCCGTAACAGCCATCGTTACATGTGTCCAGTCAATTAACAAAAATCTATCTTTTACATGCCAAGAAGGGAGACAATCACCAATGTGTGAGAACTACAGGACCATCAGCCTGAAACCATTCCAGCAAAATTCTGCTGGAAATTATAAGGAGCCGGATGAAGCCCTATGTAGAAGCCATTCTAGCGGAAGAACAAGCAGGGTTCAGAACTGGCCGCTCCACAATTGAACAAATCTTTGCCCTGAAGCTCCGAATCCCAACATCCTAGAGAAGAAAGATGGAAGGTTTTTGCTGTCTTCATTGATTAAAGAAGGAATTCGATCGAGTAGGCACGATCGGCCTCTTTCATTGATGTTCATATGGGTGCCTCAAAAACTGATCATCACCATCAGAGATCTCTATACCAAGGCTAAAAGCTGCATCAGGCTTAACAACAATTTAACAGAGTGGTTTGAAAACAACTATTGGCGTGCGACATGATGTCTACAACCAGACTCTTCAACCTATTTCTCGAATACAATCCGAGCAGAAGCCTTTGATAACTGTAAAACTGGGCATAAAACGTGGATGGCTACAATTCAAAGACCTCTTTTTGCTGACGATATAGCTCTCAATGCGCCGACTCAGAGGCGATCTGAACCTTGATTGAGCAGGTGCATCATGCTAGCAAGAAATATGGGATGGAGATCAGTATACCTAAAAACAAAAGCTATGGTATTCTCCCGTGATGAACAGCTCCCAGTAAAGATACCCGTCCAGCTTGATTGTTCACCACTTGAGCAGGTAACGATTCAAGTATTTGGGAGTAACGCAAACACCATCACCCCCCCATACGACTCCACAGCGAAACCAAAAGCAGATTATTATTGGCATCATCAGCACTAGGGAAATTACAGCGACTCTGGAGTGATAAAGACATCTCACTCTCCACCAAATACGACGGTGTGAATTCACTAGTCAACCCAGTGCTTCGTATGGCTCTGGAAACAACTGGACCATCAAAAGAAGCATGAAGAAGTTGGAAGCATTTGAGATGCGATGCTACAGAAAAAATCCTTAATGTCAGCTGGAAGGATAAGATTCGGAAATTGAAGAAGTTCTGTCAAGAATATCCTCCTGCCATTTTTCAAACAAAAAAGGACTAGCTCGTATCACTGCCTCACCAGCTGACATGGTTGGTCACTGTGCAGAATGAACAACATTCCGCTACCCAAACGCATTTTTTATGGAAACTGTCGGAGGCACAAACAGACCGGACGACCAGGAAAGAGATGGTCAAGTGACAGCATTTGGGCACCAACCTTCCACCAGGATATTTGGAAGCGCAAGGATAGGAATAGAGGGGTATAAAATTTGTTCGAGGAGCCAACGTCCGATGGGACATGGTGCATAGTTAGATAGATAGATTAGATAGATCAGAAAACTGTATTATTTATAGCTGGATGTATTTATTGTACATTGAGTATTAAATATTTGATTAAATCACTTCTATACCAAAATAAAAAGTTGTAGAAACCTCATCATTCTTTTTTCTATCTTTCACTGGCACACATAGTTTGCGCTAAGAGACAAGGACACCTTAGAAAACCGTACAAAAGCATAGGCATTTCTAGCGCCCTCCACAGGCAAAAGTATGGTTAACATGTTGATTACCACCGCCTGATGCGATCGATCGACCGTTTTGAGTACGCCAAACAGCTCAATGTGCATTCGTCTCCTATGACATAGAAACAGAGGACGGTTTTTTAGTTTTTGCAAACAGACCAAGCACTTTGTAATTAAATTTGACAAGGAAAACAAAGGTACTTGAATGGAAGCGTGCTCAAAATGAACAACGTTTCAATGCCCACAATGTCCACATAACAATCATTTTCCTAAAATTTGTTTCAAATTTTAGTATTATGCAAGTTCATATTCTCGAAAACTTCAATCGCCGATATCTCGAAATGTGATTTGGGTCGATTGGCCTGTTGGAAGATTCGTGACGATATACTGTGGTCAATTTATGCATGCTACGCGACCAATTAGGATGTCTTGAAATTTAAAACTCCTGCTGAAATAGTAACCACTTTTACTGAAAGGTCATTTGGAAAATGGGAAGCCTGCTAGTTCCCATGTGGTTAGAGAAGCATTTCGACAAAACCGGATATGTCAATGTAGGAGTGTTGTGTGAGTGTGGTGTGAAAAGTATACAACAACCAGGCCAGTTTCATAAAACAGGCAGTTTCATTGCGTTTTCAGCTACATACGATATCAAGTGGTACGTCATGCAGCAACAAATAATAATGCTACATGTATATATGGCGCAGCGTCACATGCCTGACATCTTTTCAAAATACGCATTTCGAGATATAACCGCCTTAAAAAAATATATGTCAATTAAAACCTACTAGAAAATCGCCGAATAGTTAAATCTCAAATATATTTACCTTAATCAGCTTCCAATTTATTTACATATGCGAAAAAGATGATGTTAAATAAAAATACGTCACATATGTGAAAACGACAAAAATAGCAATTTCAAGTGTAAATAACAAATAAGCCGCGGCAAATACGTCGTTATGTGACCCGTTTGCGCAAATACGTCACTTATGTGAAAACGACAAAAGTACCAAGTCTATGCCTGAACTACAAAATACGTCGCACAAATACGGTTCAGTATTCTCCTTCCTGATATGACGCTATGGGCCTGCGCGGTAGGAGATTTTAGACAAATATGTCGTTATGTGACGCCGGACAATTTAAACGTTTTGGAAATACGTCGTAATTAGTAATGAATATTTTACTAATTAAGGCCACCTTGCGGGTTTAAAATTTGCGTGAATATGTAGAATAAGTTACAAAACAACGTACATGCCAAATTTCTTTAAAAAAGTCCAAAAATGTCGACTATGTGACGCGGGCCGACGATGTAACGAGAACCCGAAACCCATTATTGTAAGGTAAAATTCAAGGTAGGGATAAAACCTTAAAACAAACATTTTTAGTTCCCGTAACCTCGTCTTACCACCCTTTTTGTAACACGGTTACCAAGGGCCCCCCCCCCCGAGATTTCGTTATAAAAGCACCCGAAACTTATGATTTTGACACCAGTTGAGATAGCTATGGTCTTCCTCTTTCCGTTGATACCAAAAGAAGTAACCGGACACACCTAGTATGGCGTCACATGACGTTCATCAAGTTCGCGAAATTCGCCAAAATTGGCATTTTCCACAGAAATAGCACGAATACAAATTTGCGCTAAAAACGTAGGTATATCGGATTTGTAAGCTCTAACCCCGGAAAGGTGCTTACCTTCACATTTTTTTAAAATGACCGGAAAGGATGAGAGACGATTACCAAGAAGCTTTTACGAAAGTTTTTGGCATTTTGCGCACCGGAGCAAAGTTACTAGTGGGGGTGGGGGGGGGGGGCGTGGATAACCACACCCCCCCCCCCCCCCCTTGGTAAGACGAGAGTTCATAAAGTGATCTGCTCTAATCGAAGGTAATGAATACAAACAACGAAAATGGGATGTTTTTTCTGTGATCATTTGGTCTGTTGAAACTCCAGTTGTTAGGATTAAAAAATAGACTGTTGCCAAGGCATTGGCATACTGAGACAGTCAACCCAGGGGTCCAAAATTATCTAGTCGTCCCGGTGATCTTTTTGGTATCAATGGAAAAGAGGAGGACCCTAGCTTTCTATTGGTACCAAACTAAAGTGTGGTGTGATGTTCTTGTGTTGTGGTAGGCATGTTGGTACTTCTCTCTTCCGAAGGGGGGGGTCCCACTATCCATCACTTTGGGAATCACCCTGTATCTCCTGTACCCGGGATGTTTGTTTTTGGATGAAAAGGAGCGGTCAACAATGTTCACATTGACAATGATACATGAGAAATTTAGCACCAAAGAAAGTGTGTGATTTAGTTCTATATGTTCGTGTCTCCGCGTGAATACCCGTGAACACCTGAAGCGGAGGCGTGGTGAGATCCCCACACCCTACCACCCTGTTTCTGTCCCGGTCCAGACTTGACTTGATGGTCGTTATCAGTACTGGTCTACCTATGGACGATAGGAAAGTAAAACACCAGAACCGAGGCCCATTTCCAGATTATCATGCAAAAACAGATTATAATTGTCGCCAAGCACAAATTGCTCACTATGTCGATGAGTGGACGAACCAATAGCATGCGTTTCACAGTCTTAGATGTGCTCTTCTCGATTCTATCTATTAGTATTGTCCCATCCCAGAATAATATTAGAACAAACGGAGAGTGCATTTCAAGTGCAAATGTATAGATATACGCATTGGAAGAATAGAGATATATTCTACAAATAAAAAAAATAAAAAAAATATATTTATATATCACTAAATACCCCTTACCGTGCATCCATGTTTCGTCACTTTCCTAGTTCTACGATCTCCACTATTCTCATTTATCTTCGTTAGGCCCACGTTACTTGATAAGACACGGCGATGCTTATGCTTGCTACAAATGATGAACAGGAATGCTCAAGTACCACGGTATCTTGAGGACTAGTTGTCGTCGGCGTGAGACTAATGATCATGTGTTCTTGCACACTGCAGACTGCACCCAGAATTGATACACCTGAAACAGTGGAGTATTCTTAAGCTTGTCCGCCTGGTACAGAATGGTCACCTAATGGACGGCGAGGGGGCAAATACGAGAGTGTCGTACAGGTGTCAAATTGTGACAAATATAGATCGCATCATGTTGACAGATAGCGACGATCCGTGATAAAGTGTCCATACACAGGTCTATAGTGAGCGATTAGCACAAGCACACAAGGTATAGGTGGGTACACTATGTATAAGGCTAAAGCGTTTCACAGACCCCACCGTTATAGGCTTCATAGAAAGAACTCACCGCCAAAACATGTACAATAAAAAAGGCACACACCACCGTTTCCAACAGCCTTTCACATGCGCTGGCACAGCAACCGACCGGACCAACCTTATTTAACAACGCAGTGCCTCACCCTTCCTCCCACACACACCCCTCCACACTTTTTGCACCCCCACCCTTTTCACTACCTAACTACCCTCTCCTGTCACACCCCCATGCCCCACCCCCTAGCACTTCTCGGATATACTTAATCGCGTCGGTCACTAACATCTCCCCTATTGTGGAGCTTAAATCCCGGCGAGTTTAAATATTAAGGACATATTTGGTTTTCGTGTCAGCTGTCCTCCAAAGGCAGCTTGTGCTTAAGCTATAAGTTAGTCGCCGTCCCCGGGTCTACAACGCATTCAGCCCCATTGAATGTCAATTGGCCGTTGACCAGTCCATGAACGCTACCATCATTATTTAATATCGGAAAAATAAGCAACCAGGTTAAGCACAGTCAACACACTCATTCCCATTCATGACACTACTCATATCGCACCCCACAACTCCCCCAAAACCTTGCTATTTGCCATTTTCGCGAGCCCTTATACCCCTTCACTAGTCGCCGACTTTTGTTCGGACATTTACAAATTTGATTCCCCTTGTGATCTAATCTTTAAAAGTGACTTCATTTTACTTATGTACTTGATATTTTGCGTATTGTTTCAAGCCTTGTATTAATATCTGAAACCTCTTAGTGTGATCTTTTCGTTACCTGTAGACCACAATTGTCTATTTCACTTTTTATCTGACTCCTTTCATGTTAGGCACCACATATACCTGGCCGTGCTTTCCAACATGATTGTTCTACAATGCTCCACACACTAATTTCAGATCCCCCTGTACGCAACAACTGTTTGTTATGGCCCCACCCTCCCTCCTTCTAAGGCGATCAGCTTGCGCCGACCACTTAATATTGTAGAGTGTATCAGTTCTCAGCGTGCTGTGCCCGCGCCTGTCCCACTGCTCCCGTCGCTCAACTGAAATGACTTGATGATCTATACTTCTCAGTAGCAACCGCAAGCAGTTGTGTTGTATTTTTGGACGTGAGAGTGTCTTTGTTGTTGTACGTGTAAGAGGGTCGTTCGTCGGGATTGTCTGATTTTTTCCCACCCTCCCCGCCCGTTGGTCTGACAAATTTGTTGTTCCCCCCCGTTTGCACTACGTCGTGTCCACGCTTGTCACCTCACTTTAAAGTTTTATGCCGTTGTAAATTAATCACACTTACACACATGTGTCTCTTACCCGTATTCTATACATACATTTGAGACTCCCGTTACACCACTTGATATTCAAAAACACATAGATCACATACCGGTAGCAAACAATGTGCATGCCGTGGAAAATTCAAAATCCGGGCGGTTTTTTTTTTTTTTTTTTTTTTTTTGGGGGGGGGGGGTTTGGAGTTAATTTAAAACCACCTTTTCCGTCTTCTGTTGAATTAATGTCGACGGAGTCATTATAAAAAATCGTCTCTGTTAACCATAAGGAAGCTGATATTGTCTTAATCATTTTAAGGTGCGGGCTTCTTCTTCTTCTTAGGTGTTCCACAAGTCATTAGAAGTGGATGTTGGGTGTTCTTGTCAGGATCTATTCAACTGGGGCCCCGCCCCACGCGCGGGGTCCGCGGTATCCATTGACACGGGACGATCCTAACATGGCCAGGTGAGGGCACTGTATAGACCAGTTAACATCCTACGTCACTTTTTTGTGCCTGCCAATCCATTCCTGCGAAATGTTATGGCCCATAGTATTAATTAAAACTCTAAAAGAATACAATTGCCCAGTGGTTGTAATGTAACAGTCAGGGCCGACTATATTTTCAAGGATACCGGGCCACCTACATATTTACAAACATTGCTGTTGTTAACTGGTCTATATAAAAAAAATTACACTATTGAAAAATATCAATTTTGAAAAAAATATGAGGGCCCAGTTCCCCACTTAGTTTTTGCTTCTTTCGTTATACTTGTTTGTCCAATAAAATCTTTGAATTGAACGCCTAGGAAGGTGCAAATCTAAACCATCAGGTGCAAACTTCGGTTGTCCTGACTGCCACAAGGGACCTTTAGACAAATATAGAAATACATTCAGGTTTTTTACTAGCCCTGAAAATGGAGGGCTGGTCTATCATTGTGTTTAGGGCCTCCATCTGTTTTATTGTAAAACTAAATACGGTACCGTTAAAGGTTAAAACAAAATTTAGTTAAACAAAAAGAAAAGAAAAACAATTCAGATTAAGGCAGGGCAGGACAACGAAGAACAGGCGAGGCGGTGCTGGGATGAAGAGCTAGAATGGTATTTTATGTAAGCCTGGTTTCACAAGGGAGCTAGCAGAACATTTGTAACACATCTCAAGGACAAAAGGTTTGAGTATAATTAAATACTTTGACAACCTTACAGAACCAATGACGTGATCTTAAAAGTGCTGCAAATTGTGTCTTAAGGAGAGGGGCAAAGTTTTTATACAGGGGTCCAAATTTTTAAATTGGACGCAACATGTTGAAAATTTACATACGTTATGTGTCTCACAAAAGGATTCAGACAAGATATAGTTTGTAATATTACCAGCCTAAATTTTAAGCGTTATAGGCTAAAACAGCCAAAAAATGGGTCAGTTTCAGTTGTACAGGGTCAAAAAAAATTTAAAGTGCTCCGATTTTGAAAAGCAAATTTTGGTGGAGTTCATAGGATTAAATTAAGGAATAGTTTGAGTGTCTCAAATGCTTGCTTAAGAAAGTAGCGGGGGTAACAAGATCAAGCCCCATTGAATGCATGGACGTTGACATTCTGTGCCCCCTACATCGGAAACTAAGCATTTAGGCAGTCAAAACTATTTCCTTATTTTATCATATGAACTCCACCAAATAATTTGCCACCATTTTTTATCCAAATTCGGAGCGACTTAAAATTTGACCCCTGTACAACGGACTATTGACCCTATTATTGATGTTTTTTTTGCGATTTTTAGCCTATAATCTGAAACTTTAGGCTGTATGTACATAATACAAACTATACATTTCTGAATCTGATGGTTCGCCATATAACATGGTGTGCTTCAACATGATTGGATCAATTTAAATTTGACCCCATGATTACAAAATTGTTTGGCACCCTCTCCTTAAGGCACCGCTTGCGGCACTTAAGAATCAAGTTCGGGGTTCCGGTCAGTATGTCAACATATTTAATCACTCAAAACCTTTGTACTTGAGATGTGTTACAAATGTGTGCTAGCTCCAGGGACTATTAAGTTTGACCGTGACATAATCAAACATGTGTCTATTACATAATATCTGACTCTACCATTGATTATTAAAACCACATAGATCACATACCGGTAGCAAACAATGTGCATGCCGTTGGAAATTTCAACTACGGCGGTTTTGTTTTTTTTTTTTTTTTTTTTTTGGGGGGGGTTTAATTTTGGGGTTGTGGGTTAAACACCATTTGCGTTGTCTGCTGACTAAATGTCGCCGGAGTCATTAATTACAATGTTCTGTTTACCACATAAGGGCGCTGATCGCTGTGATATGGTCTAATCATTTCAGGTGAGGGCTTTTGTTTAGCGGTCCAGCAAGTCATTAGAAGGGTGGCTTGTGGTGGTGTCCAGGATTTATTCAACTTGGGGCCGCATGTATCCATGACACGGACGCCCCTAACTGGCCCACGATGAGGGCTAATGTATAGACCAGTAACATCTTACGTCACTTTTTTTGTTGCATGCGAATCCATTCCTGCGATCGTTATGGCCCATCGTATTAAAACTCTAAACAGATACACATTGCCCAGTGTGAACAGTCAGGCCCCGACTATATTTCAAGATTACCGGGCACAACATCTTTAACAAACATTGCTGTTAATGGTCTATATAAAAAAAATTACAACTATGGAAAAATATCAATTGAAAAAAAATGAGGGCCAGTTCACACTTAGTTTGCTTCTTCTGTTCTACTTGTTTGTCCAATAAATCTTTGAAACGCTATGGAAGGTGCAATCTATAACCAATCAGGTGCAAAATTCGTGTGTCCCTTGAATGCACAAGGACACCCATTTTAGACAAAATATAGAAATTACATTCAGTTTTACTAGCCCTGAAAATGGAGGGCTGGTCTATCATTGTGTTTAGGGCCTCATTGTTTTAATTTGTAAAAAAACTAAATACGCGTTACGTAAAGGTAAAAAAAATTTAGTTAAACAAAAAAACAAACAATTAAGATTAGGCAGGGCAGGACAACGAAAAAGACATGCGCGGTGTAAGAGCTAGAATGGTATTGTTATGTAGCTGGGTTTTATAACCAGGGAGATAGCAGACCTTTGTAACACATCTCAAGTACAAAAGGTTTGAGTATAATTAAATATGTTGACAACCTTACAGAACCAATGAAACGTGACTCTTAAGTGCTGCAAATGGTGTCTTAAGGAGAGGGGCAAAGTTTATACAGGGGTCAAATTTTTAAATTGATGCAATCATGTTGAAAAGTACATCACGTTATGTGTCTCACAATAAGGATTCAGAAAAGATATAGTTTGTAATATGTACAGCCTAAATTTTCAGAATTATAGGCTAAAAACAGCCAAAATGGGTCATTTTCAGTTGTACGGGGGTCAAATTTTAAAGTTGCTCCGATTTTGATAAAATGCAAATTATTGGTGGAGTTCATTGGAGTAAATTAAGGAATAGTTCTGATTCAAAACCTACTTCTTCCAAAAAAAAAAAAACAATGAAAGTCTACCTATACAATAGAGCTAATACCACCGGTTTGAAAGCAGATTGGGGATTAGTAATGATTTCAAGAGTAAAGACTTAACAGCTATTACAGCTAATGACTTGTGGAATGAGTTCGCAGTTGCACACTGCTATTAATACGCATATTCCATAAAAAAAAAATCGTGCGTAAGAGAAATAGGACCCCATGAACCACACACGACTTGAGACGCCTACATACACGTAAACAAAGGGCATTCAACAAATCAAAGAAAAGTGGTAAAGCCTCAGATTGGGAAAAATTTCAAGAACTAAGAAAGCAAGTCAAAAAGAGCAGCTCAAACAATTTTGGAGCTTTGTCAAAAAAACTTGGTCACCGGGGAATGAGTCACAGGCAACAAAGAAAAAAGCCCATTTACTGAATTTGCAATATAACAGCAATGTTTGTAAACATGTTGCTGCCTGGTATCTTGAAATATCATGGTATAAGAGGCACGATCCACAAATGGTAAGAAATGTTTCCTAACACAACGTAAACAGCGTGTTGTAATTGAAGGTGAAGCCTCGGCAAGGGCGGACGTTGAATCTAGCGCAGGGAACAGTAAACCGGACCGTGGACTTCTTGTGTTCATTAGATTCCCGATGGCATTGAAAATCATGTGCGACGGACGAGCTATAAGGTGCGTCAAAAAACTTGAACCCTGATTTGTCCCCATTTGATTTTTTTAAGGAACATATACATAAATTATGTGGTATCCTCTGAAAGCCTAGTTCATATTTGAATTGCTGCAAGATCATTCACATGGGTTTTAGGTAAGACGAGCTACAGCAGTTTTGAATCAAGCAGTCCGTTTTGCGCTCTGTCCCACGGATTCACATTAAAAGAATTGCTTTCCAGCGAAGCAAATCAGTGTCATAAGAAAATCGTGCTATTATGGAGGGGGGGGGGTAAAAAATATGGGGGGGGGGGGGGTCTGCAGATAAAGTGACGATATATAAATGCACAGAATTTAAGTCAACCAATGTACCATTGATGCCATCTTTTCTACGGCCTATCATTCATAAAAATCATTTGACAGAAATAAATTAACTTGATACATATCAGTTTTGAATGGATCATGCATAATAAAGGAAATACATCGGTACAACCTTTTGAGGGTTTAAGTTATTTTGTTAGCCTCCATATGCAAAATTTTGGAAAAAGAGTGTTTCAAATATAAATTCCATATAACTGCTTTTACACATTTAAGATTACAACCACTCTTTATTTGAGATCAAACATGGACATACCCGTATCATCCTTTTGTGGAGTCGTTTGCTTAGTTGGCCGGCCGCTGCATTCAAATAGGGAATCCGTGGATGGGGAGAAGCTGACTACTTGATTCAAAAGACTGTAGCTTGCCCTATACCTATTCCGATTGAATTTTCTTTGCATAAAATTAAAGAAATGGAAGGCTTTCGATGATACCACATATGGTAGATATATGTTTTCTAAAATTCAAAATGGACGGGACACAATCAGGGTCAAGTTTTTTTTTTTTTTTTGACTCCACCTGCAATTGTAAGTTGCATGACCTGAGGATGCTTAGCAGACTACAGAAAGATTTAGATACTTAACAACGTGGCAAATAAGTGGCAGAGGGTTCAGTGCCCAGAAGTCTTATGTCAGACATACAGTGTGAGTCAATAAAAAAACCCTACTTCAGGAAGATTTTTTCTTCAAAGGTTTTTAAACGTTATTTTTGCTTCATGTTTGCTTTGTTGTTTAAAGAGATAAAAAAGGTATCAGAAGATTTTTTATTGGTGTCTTTCTGACTTTGTGTTCAGAAACTATGACGATTTTGCGGAGGACCTAAAAATTCAGTTGGCCGATTTTAGCCATACAATTGGTGGAGACTGACACCGACGTATACCATAACACATCCTATAGCAAAGACAATTCACACATGCAATTCAGATGGTATCGATTTCTTCTCGACAAAAAACATATCAG
>JAMKCH010023615.1:0-20565 GCA_023653785.1 Ophioderma brevispina
GTTAAAGAATGATGGTCAGCGAGGATTGGTGTGCAGATTTGCAATTCTAACCTTGATACATTTCCGGAAAATGCTACTGCTATTGTGGTCAGCAACCAATATAATGAATAGCTCCTCTCTGGAATGGTTGCCGCACCCATCTCCAGGAGCAGGAGTGGGGTGGTCAAATCCACACTTGCGGTTATTAGTCTCTATAACATCCTTGATTGTTGCCTATTTGGCAGTGGTTGCCACACTAAATCAGGGTTGCCTGTCTGTGTCTGAGCATACCCAAGGTTGAATAGTCCAAGGCCTCTGACGTTCCCCGTTATTTCTTTAGAATGGCCACGAACACTCTTATTTTCGCTGCTTATACCAACCATACAACAAACGACAGCGGACGCTGTTTTCGCACATACGGCCGAGGTCAAATTTCCATACTAAATACAATCTTCAACTGTGTACTACGACTGTGCTAAATAACGTCAAAACATCATAGCAACTACTAACATGCTATAAGCCCCATGCTATTTTAGAAGCTCATTTTGAAAATCTGCAACAAACTCCGTGCCCGATCTATGCGAACGATAACTTTCTGCATAAACCACATGCCTGATGATGTTCTTGGATATAAAATGATCATTTTTATATTCGGGGCCCTTGGCGAAATCAACGAGAAAGTGCATTTTTCCGTGCCGTAGTTTTAGAGTTGTATGGGCTTGGGTGGTAAACATCCATGCGTCCACCAGTGAGCTCGCCGATTCAAGATGGATGTCCGACCGCTAGCCTTTCTTATATTCCAACTCTCGGAATACGCTGTGCAAGCCTCACGAGAGTGTTTTTATATCGTCCAGGGTCAGAAGCTTGAAAATGGATTTTTTGAAATTTTTCTTCAAGTTAAGGACTATTTTAAAACAAAAATGTTGTTTTAAAGCAGCACTGGATAGGATAGGTTTTCTGAAGGTGATGGATCAATTTTGGGTAATGTTATTAAGTATATTTAACCGTAAAAACCATGTAGGGTTCCTAACTACACTTTTGCCATTAATGAAATAATTAAAAGCAATTTAATAAATTAACCTGTTATCTTGAACAGCAAGCCTTTTCTAACAAGCTTCCCACAGCAATTCGATCAGAGTAGGTGTTTACTTTCTGCATGTATGGTGTTTTTCTTCTCACCCGAAAAAAAAAAGAGCTGGATATTTTGTTTCTTCTCGCCGTTTCTTCTTACCACTTAGCGCAGTGTACGCAAGCTTTACGCTTATCCATTTGAAGCGTACCGTAACGAGTGAACAGCGCGGTTTCGCGCCAGGAATCTCTGCACTGATTTCGGAATTTCATAAAAATATGGAATTGACGAATTGGGGGAATTTTGCATGGTATCTGCGAATCTTACCGTTGAGTGATGATCTTCGGTAAGAAATCGATGAAATTGGGGATCCCAGCCGATCCTTCAGTTGTACCAGCCCACAAGCGGGGTCTGAATTAGGAGTATGAACTTGGATTTTTTCCAAATCCTAAGAAAGCATGGGATTCAGCATGGGATATCTTGGTGACAGTGTCCTAAATACACTGTCAAAATTACAGCGTCAACTTAACCTGTAAATACTGTAAAAAGGTTAGAAAACAGTATGTGACTGTAATTTCGAATATTACAGGAAGAAATACTGTAAATTTTAAGGAGATCCAATAGCATTTTCTTTTCTGCCAAAAAATCCCGTAAATCGCTAACAGGTTTCATTTCAACATCACGATTTATTTTGCAGTTTTATGTAATATATTTTACAAAAAATTATAAATTTTACTATTTTTGCACCGTAAATAATTTTGGTTGATATTTGTGGATAGGACTATTAGGATGTTTCGTCAGTTGTTTTTATTCCTACACATTCACAACCTCTCAATAACTCGTCCATATATGTTTTGAGTGGTTTGATTTTAGAGTATACTGTAATTTTTACGGTAATTTGTTGGGGCAGAATTGCTGCCAGGGTTGTCCTGTAAAATTTACGGTATCGCTTTATAGTGTAATGGGTTTGCGCGTACCATTTACACTCTACCTTTCAAAATCCGATCGTTACACAGCATCGAAACTTCTATTTTCACCAAAAAATGAAATCAATGCGAAGATGTAACACCACATGAAACACATGTCTTAATTAACCCTGACTACAAATAAACAATTTCCAACTCGGCTGGAAACCGGTCACTAAAATTGCTTTTCGATCGAAAAAAAAACCCCACAAGTTTTCGAATTCCAGAACCCTAGTTTCGATGGAGAAAAACCAGGCATGTTTTTTTTTCAAATCGAGAACTAGTTTTCCGTTCAAAGGAATATTTTTAAAGTCAGAACCCTTAGTTTTTGTACAACTTTATCTTTACGAATTTATACATCTGATTTCTCGAGGTAAAACCGGTGTGAAAGCAGAGAGTCCCTGGGAGCCATAGTCTGGGCTCCATAGACGACAACGGAATAAAGCGTGAAACTAATGTTGCTCGAAGAGCTCGAGTGCATGCCCTATTCCTTGTACTGGACTATGAGTCCGACCAAGGCCGCAGTATTTAATTTTTTTTTGGGGGGGGGGTGCGGAACTTCGAAAAACTGGACTTTTTTTGGTAAAAGTGCACGTAACACCCCCTAAAATGGTCCTTTTTGGACTTTTTGAGCATTTCATCACCAAAAAATTGACTTTTTTTGTCAAAATTTCTCTCAATTTTGAAGCTTTTAAAAAAAAACAGTAAAAAGTTGACCTTTTGCGGAATTTTTTTGGGGGTGCGACCACCCCTGCGTACGGGCCTGAGTCCGACGAACTATAAAAACTTCTACACCGGGTTTTTTACTTCATAAAAGTCTGGATTTTAGACTCGAGCCTAAACCAGGGTTCTCGAATTCTATGTTTGATGATGTTTACTAATATATCTGCAGATATATTATTTTAGAACAAATTCAATTTCTGCTAGCCTGAGCATAGTGTTTTACTGGTAAAATGTGCAAATCTGCAAGAACGTTGTAATTTGAAGTATTTTGTAAAACATGCCTTAAACATGTTAAAGCGCTCAGTACTATTTGCGTGTATTGTTCGTCTTTTCTGGCAAACATCTTACGCCAACATTGTAAGAAAGACTAACCAATTGTAGCTTAGGGATATCATTCCCGGATGTCGTTAAATAATGTCTGGTTGTACAAGTGTGAAACAACACTTTCCTTTTTTGTCTCCTTCCAATGACCAAAGATCCTTCCAAATCATACCGTTGGCATTACACTCATCGTTTCTTCCGGATCGTGTTAACATATTGATCCAAGTTATATTTTTTGCCAAAATTCTACACAATTCAGTTTTCCTATAAACTGACAATTATGCATTTGATTCTTTGGTTTTTACGGATGTTAAGGTGACACCAGCGCCCTCTTTAGTTCCATTGGGGAACACTCTATTTCACTTGCCGAGGATTGTCGCAGTAATTTGAAAGTAACTTTTGACAGCAGACGGTTTGATTCGTTTCTGAAAAGCTGAAAATACAACCCGCCAAGGATGCAACCACTGCGCCAAATAGCTGGAAGAATCAAACATGTGATCAGGGGAAAAACCTATCCATAGTCCTAGCTGACCACCAATATCACACCAAAACAACCCAAACTCATGAGATTTTCTCCTGTATAGAAAAAAATAGGCGACAATGCAGTTAAAGGTGCCCACCCGATCAGAACTAGTTATGGTCCAGCCGTTTGGATATAGAAGAAGCCAAAATGTATACCAAATGGCCCATATATAGGGAGGTGTGGTGTTTAGTAATGTGGCAACCACAGACTTGTGGACACGTTTTTGTTTATAAACTTCCGTTAGTGCATGTGGGGACCATGCTTAATAAGCACTTTCCTAAGGAAAGTTTAGGGATGAAATCCACACATGTTAGAGGGCTTCAAAGACATAACATAAAGAAATAAACAACTTTTTTTCTCAGAGAGAAAAGTAGGGGCAAAAATATGGATTTTAATTTTGCGTCAATGTGCGAAAAAGACACTATTCGTTTCTGCTATTTACGCATTGTTCCCCCCCACACCCCCCACCTCGACTTTTGACTGATTGCTTAATTGGCGAAGAGAATTGAACTATATTTAACCATGCTAAGAACAAATATATAAATGTTCATGCATGTCATATTTGTAGGAGTTACTTGTATAACTTAACATAGGTCTCACAGGAAACCGCTGGCCATGATTGTATATTAGATTTATTGGCACAATGGCCTCCTATACTTTCCAAGAATTTTTCTTTTTAATTGCTATTTAATTTGTTTATGTCACTATTTGTATGAAAATCAGAATCACAGTCACTCTAGCAAACGCAACTTAAAAGTAAGACAATACCACAAATATAAACCAAATATATTGCAGCAGTAAAAAAATGCCAGCCAAAAAAAAAATGGGCCCCTACCCCCCCCCCCCCCCCCCCCCATGCAGTTAGGTCTTAAAAGAAACCTTTAATTCCGGCTTAAGGGGTTAAGTGAGTACAATTATTACTTTAGCGATACCAAAATCTCATTTTGATGGAGTAACGTGGGGACAACGTTGTCAATCGGGTCAACACCTCTCATTTCAAATTTCAATAGGCCTCAACCGTCTGGTGGGAAATGCTACCGCCATCGCTGCAAAGAGTAACCGCATGGCTTATAATGCCAATTATTAGTAACTTTTCTGCATGATATACGTATATAAATATTTCGACGCAATCCGCGAATAAAATACCGATTAAAACTCACCGTATAAGCTTGTTCTCCTTTATGTCCTCGTAATTAAGTTGTTCGAAATAAATATCGCAAACGGGCAACATTATTCTAGTAAATAATTTGAAATTAAAAAAAAAAAATATACCAGGCTGTAATTTACCTATGGTCTTAAATATTATGTACCTTTTTTAATTTGTCAGCTAACAGGGTTGTTAGGCATTAATCGGACAAAAAACTGGGTGTTATAGGTTTCCCACCTTAAGAAAAATACTTTCTCTTAGATATTTCCTCGTTAAAGTTTGGAATAAGTTTAAGATTAACATTAAATCTATAAACTGCCTATTATTATTATCTGTAGAAATTAGGAGTAAATCACTGATTTCGAAACACGCAAAAAGACAAATATGGGAGGGGTCATTATTAAGGTCAGGGGAAATGGGGGATTTGAGGGGGAATACGAAAACAGATTACGAAAACAGATTACGAGGAGGGTAACATGAAAACGTTCATCAATGAGGGGGACATTAACTTTTACATGAAGAAATTTCATACAATCAGGAAGGAAGCAAAAGGGAAACACTCTTATTTTTTTGGCTGAAAAAAAGTTGAATTTCACCATTCCCCAGGCATAAATAACGACTGATCTCTCAGCTTCCGTTGTTTCTGAAAACGTAAAAAGTGCAATTTTTTTCCTGTAATTTTCAACAACAATGCATTTTAGAAATGGTTTAATTGCTCAAGCTATAAGAGATACCATTCAGCATAAAAACTGTCCTATAGACTAACATTTTATTTTAGACATATATATTTTTAGAGACACAGACACATGTGTTTGTATAGTTGGAAATTTCCTACAGTGTAAAAAATAGCTAATTTTACGGAAGTATTACGGGAGAAATTAATGGAAAACTAAACTTTATAGCAAAATACACATCTCGATGTAGTGTATCTACTTTTTTTCGCACACTAAATGCAAGTCAACTTTGCACCGACTAAAAATGGGGTCAAAATTATGACCACAAAAAGGGTCATTTCACACGTTTTTGACCACAAAGTGGTCAACATTTTAAACCCATTTTTAGTCGGTGCGTAGTTGACTCAAAACGGGGTCAAAAATGACCCCGTTGTTGAAAATATTTTTAGGGTGCGCGTGCATTATTTTCACGAATGCGTTCCATGCAAGTTTAATTCATGAAATATCTTATAGCTTCTTATCATAGTATCTTCAACCTATGGTGTCTTCTTAAAAAGTTACTCTTCATTATGATTACGTGTACTTGAATTGCTAACTTGAATTTTGCGTTGAAGAAATATTTGTTTCTTTTTCGTATAAAGTTTATAGAACTGTCATAGTTATGTCCCTTTTGCACAGACCTTTAATTCTAAATATGTCATATTTACTGGTTTTTTTTCCTTCAAAATTTAGAAGAACAAAACATAAACTCACAAAAAATCCCTCCGAACGAGCAACCAAAACAGCTTTATCATGTTTACACATCAGGCTTATCGTATATATGAGATTCAAAATTAATCGAAATTTAGTTAAGTTGCATGTCAGGATACTCACATCATCCATTCGTGAAGATTGGGCGGAGGTTTGTTTTGTTGGCAAATGTATCACCACCAGATATCTTTCCGAGTATTTCTTCCTGTGAAATGTAACTATACAATTAGCAGTGTCATATTTTCAAAATCTTGCTCGGTGATATAACGTACTTTGTACATTAGTAATTAAGTCAGACATCATAGTAAATTATACACCGCCCTATACCGTTGAAGGCGCACACTAATAACTAGTGCCAAATAAAATAAACTAAGCTACAATTAATAAAAACAGTTTGTTAACTTATCTACCAGGATGAACAGGGCACGTTGTTCGCTTTGTAGATCATTGACTAATAAAGTAGAAAGTTACAGTATAATATGGGTCACTCCATGAAGTTGGGACACTCTTACATTTTGAACTGTTATAATGGAGCTTCTTACTTCTTGTAATAGTTATAGCAGAATGGGGTTTGTGGTCATTTATTACCCACCCCCATATCATTGGCCCATACTAAGTCATACCTATCTCATTTCTATGCTCGCAGAAATTAATTAGCGAGCTGAATTCAGAATTTTTAGCGAGCAGAAATTTATCCAATCAGCGGCATTGACCAATCAAATAACGTTTTTTTCAGCGAGCAGAAATGTTTTGAAATAATTTCCGCTCGCTGAAATTAATTTCACCTCGCCGAAATGAATTTCGGCTCGCCAAATTCAACAACTGGCATTCCTGTTCATAAGTACTGAATTTCCTGCTCGCCAAAGTAAAATACACTAATTCCTTCTCGCTAAAATTTAATTTCTGCCTCGCTGGTTACAACCAATAGGAAAACGTTTTTCTTTCAGCGAGCTGAAATTCCAGCCAATAAAAGCACTGAATTTTCTGCTCGCCGAAAATAAATGTCCTGCTCTCCAAAATTAATTTCTTTCTGCTCGCTGAAATTACAGGCCAATAGGCCAAAGTTTTTTTCAGCGAGCTGAAATTCCAGCATGAAAAGCAATGATTTTTCTGCTCGCCGCCGAATTAATTCTCTGCTCGCCAAATTAATTTCTGCTCGCTGAATTACAGCCAATAGGAAAACGTTTTTTTCAGCGAGATGAAATTCCACAGCCAATGAAAAGCAATGATTTCTGCTCGCCGGAAATTAATTTTCTGCTTTCTGCTCGCCAACATAATTTCTGCTCGCTGATTTACTCAGCCAATCTTAAGACGTTTTTTCAAGCGAGCTGGAAATTCCAGCCATGAAAGCAATGAATTTCTGCTCGCCGAAATTAATTTCTTTTCTGCGCCAGAGATCCAAAAATTAATTCTGCTCGCTGAAGTTACAAGCCAATATGAAGACGTTTTTTTCAGCGAGCTCAAATTCCAGCCAATGAAAAGCAATGACTTTCTGCTCGCCGAAATTATTTCGTGCTCGCTGAATTACAGCCAATAGACGGCGTTTTTCCCTTCAGCGAGCTGAAATTCCAGCCATGAAAAGCAATGAATGTCTGCTCGCCGAACTTAATTTCTGCTCGCTGAAATTACGCCATATTAAGAACGTTTTGTTTCCAGCGGCTGAATTCCACCAATGAAAAACAATGATTTCTGCTCGCCGAATTAAATTTCTTTCTGCTCTCCTGAAATTACAGCCAATAGGAATACGTTTTTTCCTTTCTTCCCCCTCCCCATTCCCCCCTCCCTCTCTTAATAATACTTATTACAGTATATTTGCAATATTATTTATTTAATAATAATAACTCAATCTTTAAGCACTTTGCCGAACGTAGCTCGAACTTTTGTGTGCCCTATAGATGACATAGAAATGATGCTGAGTTTTATTTCTCCCCGGCTCCATCGCCATTCCCCCTCCCCAATTCCCCCTCCGCCCTTCCCTCCCCCATCCCCTCCCTCAGTCCCTCCCCCATTCCCCTCCACATTGTTCCCCTCCCACATTCCGCTCCTCCCCTCCCCATTCCCCTCCCCCCATTCTCTCCCCCCTTCCCTTCCCCCATTCCCCTTCCCCCGCCATTTCCTCCCCATTCCACTCCCCATTCCACTTCCCCATTCCCCCTCCCCCCATTCCTCTCCCCCATTCCCTCCTCCATTTTCCGCTCCCATTCCTCCACCATTTCCCCTTCCCTTTTTCCATTCCTTCCCATTCCCCTTCCCCTTCCCCCCTCCTCTCCTCTCCTCCCCTCCCCTCCCTTCCCTTCCCCCTCCCCCCATTCCCCTCCCCATTCCCCTCCCCTCCCCATTCCCCCCTCCCCCTCCATCCTCTCCTTAAATACTTATTATAGTATTTGCAACATTATATATTTAATAGTAATAACTCAATGCATTAAGCAATTTGCCGACATAGCTCGAAATAGCTCGACTTTTTGTGGACCTAGACAATGAAACAATAAAGAATTGATGCTGAGATTTATTTCTCACAGTTGCAAATTTTGCCACTCTACAAAAGCAAAAATAAATTTTTAAAAAGCTGTGTGTAACGGTGGCTTCAAAGCGTGCTTTTGCGGTTGAACTTGACCTGAATGCGACCTGTGACAAGAATACGCGCATACGTATGAGGGATATATCGATCGGTGTTGTAATACAACGACTTGTATGTGATCGTTACCAAAGGTATAACCGCAAAGTCTAAAGAGGGGTATGTGTTCGTCTGTCGTCCAGCTGTTGTCCTCCCGGTTGCCAAGTCGAATCTTATGGCTGAAAAACGTCTTCCTATTGCTGAATTTCAGCGAGCAGAATTAATTTTGCGAGCAAAATTAAAGTGCATTTGATTGCTTGAATTTCACTCGCTGTAAAAAAAAACCCCTTCCTATTGGCTGTAATTTCCAGCGAGCAGAAATTCATTTTCGGCGAGCAGAAATTCATTGCTTTTCATGGCTGGAATTTCAGCTGGCTGAAAAAAATGCCTTCTCTATTGGCTTAATTTCAGCGATTCAGAATTAATTTCGGCCGACGAAATCATTGCTTTTCCATTGCTGGAATTTCATCTCGCTGAAAAAAACGCCTCCCTATTGGCTGTAATTTCGCGAGCAGAATTCATTTGCTTGTCATTGGCTTGAATTTAAAGCTCGCTGACAAAAACGCCTTCCTATTGGCTGTAATTTCAGCGAGCAAGAATATTCCTTTTCGGCGAGCAGAAATTCATTGCATTTGAATTTCGGCGAGAAAATTAATTGCTTTTCATTGGCTGGAATTTCAGCTGGCCGAAAAAACTTGTCCCTATTTTCTGTATTTTCAGCGAGCAGAAATTTTTCGGGCGAGCAGAAATTCATTGCTGTTTCATATGCTGGAATTTCAGCTCGCTGAAAAAAACTCCTTCCTATTGGCTATAATTTCAGCGAGAAATTCTTTCGGCAGCATAAATTCATTGCATTGAATTTCGGCGAGCAGAAATTAATTGCTTTTCATTGGTGAATTTCAGCTCGCCGAAAAAAACGTGTTCCTATTGGGTGTAATTTCAGCGAGCAGAACTTCAATTTCGCGAGCTGAAATTCAATTACTTATGCACGATTTGGCCAGGTTACTTTTTGCCGCGCATTAAAAAAACGATTCCTGATTGGTTTGTATGTCAGCAGCTGAAATGAATTTTCTGCTCGCAGAAATTATTTTCGTGGGAGCTGAAATTAGTTCAAACATTTTCAGCTCGCCAAAAAAAAGCTCCTTTCATTGGTTCATAAAACCGGCTCGACTAATTTTTGATTGGATAGAATTGCACTCGGTGCAATTAATTTAGGCGAGCAAAATGAATTTCTGCTCGCAAAATTGAGCTAGTTTACCCGTATGGCCCATGATCGCCCCCATGTCACTAGTGACCGTGTGAAGGAATTCAGCAGCCTAACTGGATAAAGTGCATGTGACCTGCACTTTATTCCATTAAGGCCGCTGAATTCACAGGGTCACCATGACATGGGGTCACTAAATTGCCACACACCCTAGCAGAATCTTGTTTTTGACCATATCAATGTTCTGGCCCAGCTTCATATTACCAGTATAAGGAGCGGGTTCACGAAGGAATCAAAATGTTAACTTGGCCATCCCCGCTCCAGAACCACACAAGTGTGCAGAGAATACAAAGAACCACCTGCAGAAAAACCTGAAATTTCATGTGAACTCAGTGCATGTATTTCGATGTACTATATTATTCAGAGAGGTCGACAAACTTTTGTTACTTAACATCATACTTGTGCTGGCCATGATTATAACGGTCACAGACACAGGAATTCCCTCTCTCGTATTACAAAAAATACAAGTTTTTTAAATTATGCTAAAAACAATTCCGTTTAACCTACCTTCAGTCCAGACCACACCTGATTGGGTCTTTAAATATTTTCGACATACCTGAAATTAGTCACTAAAGACCGATCAGGTTTCATTCCCAAAATAATTCGGACTTCTCAGCTGAAGCTGTGTATTCCTATATAAACAAATAGTGAAAGATGTGTTTTGTTGTTGTGGTTTTTTTTAAATACCATAGGCTTTGTTTTAAAACAATCCAAAATGTTCGACGCTAAACATACTACAAATTTTGGTTTACAAAAGAATATTTGAAGTCACATACTGTATGATTTTATAACGCCTGTCGTAGATTAATTTGAACATCTAATATTTTATCTACGTTTTAGACTATGATCTTATTATATTACCGTGCATGGTTAATTTCCTACGTGCATGTTATTTTTCCTGATATTGCAAAAAAGGAGTGGTGTTAATAGATTATAAACGCATTAGTTAATACACCACTAACCTGGCTGGCCGTAAGGCTCAAAAATCTTGGGTGGACTACTTTTCTGCATGGCACTGAAAAGTGCTTTTAAAATGTCATGAAAATGCACTAGTTATATGAAGAAAGTGGGAAATTTCATGATGACATGATAGACTGGGTATGTTTTCTCAAACTAAGCAGGGCGGCTTTGACATTGATTTTGAGGAAATTACTCCCGGTTATCAATTTTACAACGATTTGCAAATTATAGCTTTGTCGACTATAGAGAATTTATTGGTTGCCGGTCTGACATCGGGCAAGTTGGTGATTCGTAACTAAAAATTTCTCTTGTCCATCATATGTTTCAAAATTTGGTTATTTGGTGATGTCACCTTTACTTTGGGGTGATGTTGTTGTTTTTCCTCTGTGAGAGTTTTAAATTTGAAAGAAATTTGTTTTTTTTAATTTTCCATTTTCCCCATAGACTACTGTGTATACGTGAGTTATTGGTGTGTACCCATGACCTACCACCACCTGCAAGTTTGGGTGGGTCATCCGCAATGATCCACTGATTACAATTACGATAACTCATCCGCGTCTTTTTAAGCATCTGGGTCTGAACATCAATACCGGTTATGTTGGGATGTGTAAATTATTTTTTCATGGTTCTAGAACCCCATCCATCCATCCACATCAATCACTCAATCAATCAACCAACCACCAAGTCGAATCAATCAATCACTCCTCATCTATCCATCCCGCCCAGATTTAAAAACCTGTGTTTGTTCTCAGTTCTCTATACCACTGCTGGCAGACTCTCTATAATACTAAAATATTTCCAAAATAAAAAAAAATAGGGCGTGTAAAAAACAAAAATTTTTTTCATGGGGAATACACAATGCGATTAGGAAACATTTAAAGGTGGGGTGACCAGTTCGACAACCGCTCATCACCCCACTTTAACACCTCCATCAAACTTGAGATTTTGGTATCAGGGAAAAGTTCATATTTTTCTCATTACAATGAAAGTTAAGACCCATAAAAATGTCTTCTTTCTTTTTCGACCGTGCACATTTAATTAAGACGTCCAATCCATCACCCACGGGCCTGTTTCTTATTGATTTTTTTTTACTTCTAAATAAAAACGTCCTTTTGATGTTTTGTTTTGGGCTATTTAGCCTACCTTTTATCGATTGGTACAATCTCGGTGCGAAAGGTATAATGTACTTATGCCTTCTTTTATTTTCATTTTGATGTTTTGGGCAGTCCGAAGGTGTGTTTATTCGAAGATTCTTTATTTCCGAAAGGGCTTTACCTATTGTTTTTTTACTCCGCGCGGTTTTTAAGAGTCCGAAGGGGCGTTGGGGCCGAATTTTCGGACAAACGCCCCTTCGGCCTAAAAAACCCTCGGAATTTAACACGCCGAATTATTTTTCGGAACTTGCGCCCCCTTCGGAGCAAAATCCTTGTTATTTTTTTCGGAGAAACGCCCCTGTCGAAAAAAAATAGAACTCAAATTAAAATGTTTCGGGACTAACGACCCCCCTTTTTTTGTTTTTCGAACCAATGCCCCTTCCGGAAGAAAAACACCTTTCGAAGACTCAACTTTCGGAAATTAAAACCGTTCGGAGTAATGACCCTTTTTTGGAAATGAACACTATTTTCGGCACAAACGACCCTTCGGAGTAAACTTTCGTACATATATACTGTTCGGAAGACAACCCTACGGAAATATGTGACCTTCAGAGAAAATTTTGTGTTCGGTCGGACAAACGACCCTTCAGTGAAATAACCCTTCGGAATACGAGTCTGTTCCCGGAGATCTTGCCCGCTGGCCTACTAGACTAGCGAGAGATTTTTTGGGTGATGTTGGTATTTTAATTACTTCAGTCTAAACCTTCACGAATAAAGGCAGACTCTAACATCATGCGTATTATACAATATATACATGTAAAATAGAAACGATCAAGTATCATGTTATTAAGTGAACTGTGGCTATTAAAATGATTGCTGTAGAGAACTGTGATATCGTTTGGTATTATTAATAGTTGTCCTCAACATCGGGTCGAAGATTACTCAAACACATTAACCTCTTAAGAATAATCTGACGATGTCAACGCAGTGTATGCAACTCCAAATATATTTCGAATAGAAAAATACTATTTTAACATACCGGTGAAAGAGTCGTTTGCTTTTTATTTATCGCCAATCGTCTGGGAATAATGAAGTATATAATAAAATGTACCTCCAGGGTATTTTCCCCCAATCACGTCACATGGTCGTGTATTCTCTGACTCATTAACATAGGAGGGGTATGGGTAATTTGGATCTATGCAGTCACATGTCATAACAAGCCACGATTGGTAGCAACTTCTTTCGCAGACCTATTGTTAATAAAATCGATAATGATATTAATAAACTTATAAAGATGAGTTTCTGAAAACTATACAGATTCCCTGCAATATTTTAGATGCGATTATGATTATGATTACGATTAATAATTGTGATAGTGATGATGATTATGACTGTGGATGTGATTGTGATCAATATTGTGATCATGATTGTGATGTAATGTGATATGGTGTGACGTGACGTGACATGAAGTTACGTGATGTGACGTGATGTGGGGATGTGATGTGACGTGATGTGGGGATGTGATGTGACGTGACGTGATGTGGGAATGTGACGTGACGTGATGTGGGAATGTGATGTGATGTGACGTGACGTGACGTGATGTGACGTGATGTGGGAATGTGACGTGACGTGATGTGGGAATGTGATGTGATGTGACGTGACGTGATGTGGGAATGTGATGTGACGTGACGTGATGTGGGAATGTGCACTGTTAGAAGTCTCTGTATAATTATACATAAATATGCATAAAAATGGTTAGACCTGTCTGTCATAAAAGTTACAGATGTAAAAAATATTTAAACTGTATTTTTTAGGTAAAAAAAGCATAGACCTATTTGTAAAATTCTCAAATACTTAGATGCTGGCAGCTGAGCTGAGCTGCCTACAATCTTGCAGGTTTATCACAGACAATCTGTTATTTTTTTTTTAATGCACTTTTGCCATTATAAAACGCCGTAAAATAACAGCAAAAAAGGCTGTTATAACACAAAATCTGTATAATCCAAAAAACTGAACAACAAAAAAACCGTAAAACATGACAAAATTGCTGTTAATAATAAAATTATGGAGCCCCTGGTATTTTTTTTTCGTGACAAATTCTTCTAACAATGTGACGGGGACGTGACATGAAGTTACGTGATGTGACGTGGTGTGACGTGATATTGACATGCATGCTGATGTGACGTGATTATTTGAGTGGTTAATGTGTGACTGTCAGCGGTGTTTGTTAAGCTTGCGCAAATTAGAACTTCGTTTATATTTTCGTACGATATATATCCTTTCAGATTCAATCTTTTCCTTACAAACTCTTCTAGAGATTCCAAATACTTTAACTGTAATTAACGCCATAGGGTTCTTCAAAGAATTTGCCCATCGCTATCGCGTTCTTGGTAACATTCCCCGTACGGATGTGGTAAGAGCGTGTTTCGATTTCTGTAAATAACATAAACGGTAAGCCTATATACGTTTCTGGCACGTTACAGCAATATTAGCACATTTTTTTGGGAAGATCGCCCCCAATTTTCAAAATTTTGATATTTTGGCACAGTTACGTTGGAAACAATACCTGCGAATGAGAATGCTAAAGAATGCGATTTATCAGAAAATAAGCGGATTTTGTAATTAGAATTGGTGGATCCCAGATTGGACTTAACGGTAACAGAGCTGATGCTACGTTTTTATGTCCGTCCCATGATGAAATAGTGCCGACCTCAGAGAAGATAACCCTCTAACTTGACTTGCCTGAAACCAATAAAACAACTATGGATGAGCGTAACAACGTACATTGCTCATTTTCCCCCAGTTATTTCAGCATTGGAAGGCCGTTTCCCGCCGCCATTGAATTATTATCGGGGATCCGCGATAATAATACAAAATTCCTTCCTTTGTGACACACAGACCATTTTCGAGCTTAACCATTCACATGTATAGTTTACTCGCCCATTTCCCCATGCAACCAACGTGTAAAAATCTCAATTTTTTTGAAAAATGGGGCGCTCTTCAGTTCAAAAATTTGCTAATATTGCTTTAATGCACATAAAAAAAATATTTTTTCGCCGAAAGCCTGGTTTTTCGACCGACAAATCAAGTTTCCTCTCTCAGCGAAAAAAGTTTATCGGTCCAATAAAACCAAGTTTTTTCTAAAACTTTCCTCTCAAATCCTCAATTCGACGATGCGAAATTTTTCGACCGATAAACTGTGGTTTTAATCATAAACCTAGCTTTTTCCAATCGATAACCCTGGTTTTTCCGATTTTTTCCAATCGAAAAACGTGAATATTTATCAAGTTCGATAATTTGACAAATCTGGCTTTTCTTTCAAAATTGGAGGTCTCTCGACCGATAAACTATAGGTTTTCAGAAACTTAGCTTTTCCAATCTATAAACCTGGTTTTTCAAATTGAAAAACCAGCATAACATTCGATAGCAAAGTTTTTAAAAAGCCCGTTGTTTTGATCGAAAAATCGGGTTTCTCGGCCAGATATCAATTTAAAAATCGAAAAAAGTTTTTTTTCGAATCTGAAAACCCTGGGTTCTTTTTTCAATCGAAGAAATTGGCTTTCGGAGAAAAAACAAGTTTTTTCTTTCTCATTGTACAGATACGTTAACAATACACATGATTGTACTAAATGGATAAATAATTGTATACACACATTTTTGCATAATGCATCAACGCCTCGCAGACTTTGTCAAATAAACACAATGGTCTGTATTACAAGATAATATGAAGCTTTTTTTCATTTTGTGGATGAATAAAATACAAACTAATTTCTGAACTATTCAAAAGCAAAATTTATAACCAATATTGTGAGGTTTAAATAATTCGAAACATTTACCTGCTACGACTTTATTTTAATAAAAACAATAAATGAGACCTATTTTTCTATTTTGGAAAATGTTCCTACCATTGTAAAGCCGGCTGCCGTCAGTTTTCCCGGGGGGATGTTGAATCCTTCTTCGTCTGGGAATGGCATTACGTGCTGATTATGCAAAATAATACGCATCCCAGCGGTCTCCGTTACGTTAGTCATATACTCGTCTTGCTCCAGGTATAATTCCAAACGCAAGCCTGTCAAATGATAAATGTCTAACGTCGTATAAATCTCGTGTAATTGTTTAAAAACAATTACACAAAATTTACACAAGTTTCGTACAAATTTCCAAAAAAAATGATGTAAGCATATTACTCCACGTTTTAGCTGAATTAAATTGATTTTTACCTAAATTAAGTAAAATTTGACAGCTATTTACTTAAATAATATGAAGTTCTTTATATATTGTTATGTATATTTTGGTGTGTGTACATACCCCCAAACGGTTATTTCCTTATATGTTTGTATGATTTCTATTCCAAGAGGTGAGAGGGGAAAAATAAAAAAAATAGTATATGCTTAATTTGGACTGAAAATAATTCTTTTACAACAATTTCTACATTACCATAAGAGGGTCCCGGTTTAGTTGTTGACAGCACTTCACTGAAATTACTACCCGAATTGAAGGTGTAACAATTGCCGTAGATTGCGTTGAAATGTTGAATGAAATCTCTTTGGGTATAAAATGAATATATAAATAAACAAAACAAACATAACATCTGATTAACATCGAAACCTGCAGTAACTTAAGCCTATTTAATATATCGCGTTATTGTAAGCCTCAGCATAAACCGATGTGTAAGTTCTTCCATAACAGTTGCAAGGTGTCCAGCTTTAAAACAATGATTCAAATTTGATATTCAAAATCGTTCGTTAATTCGTTTGCTAAGATGCAATAGTTCAATTTAATTTAGTATTTGCTTAAATATCTATTTTCACATTTTGTTCGGGAAAGTTAGCTTTGTTCATATTTTTCGTCATGGTTGTTCGAGTAATTATTCCCGTCCGTCGGTGAGATCCATTATTCAGAAATCAAATTCATCTTATTTTAAGCAAATTATCCGTAATCATTCAATATAATTATATGTAATTAACATTGAATTATATTACGGGTAATGTGTTGAATAAGACGAATTTGTTTCCTGAACGATGCAGCGTGGCTGCCAAAGGGACGAATACGAACAAATGTGAATATTGAGTTTATTTGTTGTTGTTTTGGATTTTTTTGACTGAACAAATATGGAAATTGATGAAAAAAATCCGAAAGCTATTTCTATCTTTAACACTTTCAACACTCAACGTTTTGATTGTATTTTTAAGAGTGGGGAAATGCATCGTCTTGTCGTATTTTAAAGTTAACACGAGCGCATTAGAATTATAATTTAATGTCTAATTCACATCATAATATTAAAAATCATGAATTCAAATTTGGGGAGTTGAAAGTAAAAAACAACGTACGCAAATCCCAAAAATATGATTGAATCATTTTGGACCATTTTGTCCAAATATTGCCACCGTGTTTGTATTTCTCTGATTACATCCTTTCTAGAAATGTGTGCTTGAATGTGACACAAACATTTCCATCCGGGGTGTCACACTTCTGGACCCTTAAAGAGACACTGGCACATTTGAAAAATAGTGCGCCCTCAAGATTTTTCAAATCGATATT
Organism: Ophioderma brevispina; assembly: GCA_023653785.1. Classification (NCBI taxonomy): domain Eukaryota; kingdom Metazoa; phylum Echinodermata; class Ophiuroidea; order Amphilepidida; family Ophiodermatidae; genus Ophioderma; species Ophioderma brevispina. The sequence goes on from JAMKCH010023615.1 coordinate 17,625, forward strand.
TTTGCATGGTTGTAAAGCTTTTATATACAAAAGCCCTCACCCGAAATGATTAAGACCAAATCAGCTTCCTTATGGGTAAACAGAACGATTTTGTAATTTAACGTCGCCGGCGACGCTAAATTCAGCAGACGACGAAAATGGCGTTTAACACAATGCATGCACGCCGTATGCATGTTTCCCACGCTATGCACACTGTTTGACCGGTCTATAACCTTTGTGGTTTTAATATCAGTGAGTACGAGTCAAAAATATTCATGTAATATACACATTTGTTGATTAAAGTTATGGAAAACTTAAAAGTTGGCCTACAAATTAACTGATGTCTTTATCCTCATATCAATGTCCCTATATGTTTTGGGGTATGTTATTTTTATGTGTAAAATATATCTCTGTTCTTCCAATGGCCTAGACTATCATTTGAGCGCAAATTGAAGAAATTTCATATTTTGTGAAAATGTGCCAGTGCCGCTTTAAACACAACCCTGGGATGCTACCATTAAAAAGAATTGCAAATAACTCTTTGACACTTCATTCTTTCTATACCTCGACTTGGTATCAAATGAAAATTGGACCATTTTAAGGACATTTGACTCAGATAGACTTCTGAAATGTTTACTGAATTTGTCAAAATTGCGTTTATTTGTTTCTCTATTGAAAACGGAAAGACAGAAGGCGTTTATTTGTTACTCTATTGAAAACGTAAACACAGAAGGCGATTATTTGTTACTCTATTGAAACGGAAAGACAAAAGGGAAAACTCATGAAATAACTTATAACTTACGTATGTGAACAGGCTGTTCCTTTCCAGGAGCACTCTAATAGCATATCTTCCAGCTGGTGTCCCATAGCCCTCTTCTCTTCTTCAGTTTTATTGAATAGGGCAAACATAAGACTATTGGTGTTGTTCAGTTTCTTTGTAGATTCACCTTCACCTGGATTGCACTTTGGGGGTTCCGGCTAAGATGGCGATGGTGATAGTGATGATGACGGCAGCGACGGCGATGATGATTGTGGTGACGACGGTGACGATGATCATGTTGATGTTGTGGAGGAGGAGGCATGATGATGCATGGTGGATAATGATGGATGATGATGATGACGATGACGATGACGATGATGATGATGATGATGATGATGATGATGATGATGATGATGATGATGATGATGATGATGATGACGATGACGAAATTAAGAAAACAAGAAAAAGGCGATTTTCATATACAAACTCAAATTAAACATCTGCAAGTACAAGACATGACAAGGCCTAACAAGCTATATTGTGCCATCTCTCCCTTTCTCTCTCTCTCTCTCTCTCGCTCTCTCTCTCTCTCTCTCTCGCTCTCCCTCTCCCTCTCACCCCCACCCCTCTCTCTCCTCTCAGGGAAGATAATCTAAACAGAATTTACGGCCAATGCACTAGCGAAATTTTCTCAAACATTTTTTTAAAGATGTTTCTATCTTTAACTGTTTCAACCCTCAATGCTTTGTATGTATCGTCAGAAGCTAGAACTGGTGAATGCATGGTCTAATTGACGTACCTTTCGGTCTTCTGTTCTTGGTGGCAAATTCACAGTTTTGAAAACAGATGAAGAAAACTCCGCTTCTGTGGATGTTGGCTCAGTAACTAATGGCTGTGATGGCAATGGTTGAGATGGTGGTGGTGGTTTAGGAGGTTTCGGTTTATCATTTCCAGGACCTTGCAGAGATGGTTGATTTACCCACTGGAGATATACTGAAGCATCTAGCAAATCACTACGACCCAACATTGACTCTCTGATAGGATTCAAATTGCAAATGGTAACGGCGGGAAAATGTAAGGTACGGTTATGCTCATACCTCATGTTCACTCGAATAGGATGCGATTTAAATTCATAATACAATCGAGTAACTTGAAAGCAAACAACAACGAAGCCAAACAATATCAACGTTCCCCAAAAGGCTTTCCCGGCAAGGGTTTTAGAGCGATGGATGTTAGGTAAACCAGGTGCCGATGACGCTTCCAAATGCTCTTTCATCAACTCGCTCAAAGAGTACGGAGTTTGCTTCTCTTTTTCTACAGGAGCCATTGTACCATAATGCGAAGTGTGGGCGTTCTAATCTTCTCAATCCAGATACGACTAAATAATTCTGCTAATACGTACGTCCTTGCCCTGGAGTTGTTTGCAATTGTTGCATGCTATCTTGAGATATAATTCTTAACACGTTTTACACAACATTTGGTCAATTTCGCATACTAAGTAAAGCAAACAGTTTTCTCGAGTTTGAAGTTACCTTTTGGCTGTTATTAATAAAGTTAATGTCAATAATGACTCGGGTTATGGCTTATTATTAATCAAAATTGGCACTTTAATGTGGATAATGTGAGTATGATTAATTATACGTGATGTCTTTATGCCTATTGATGTGGCATGACAAGCATATTTAACTGAAGGAGTGTTTCTAACGAATCATGCACATTTATAGATCATTTTCCCTTCCAGACATATTTAACTCCTCTTTGAAATGCACAATTTGAATTGCTGTCAATACGAACAAAAGCATACAGAAGGCATATGGTGGGTGGCATATTCATATACGAGAATTGATATTTAACATGTGTTTAAGGTTGGGTGATTTGACATCTAGACAGTGGTAGCGGTAGAAACAAAAGCCAAGAAAGCTATGGAAGAGCAAGCAAAAAAGTCAGGGAAAACATTAACATGAAAAATTAAATGCTGCAATGCTGAGTATTTTGGACTTTCCATCAATTAAAACATAAAGCGGCAGGCATTGTATTACATCATATTGACAACGGTATTCAAGTATTCACGACTAGCATCAAGTGAACTAGAAAACAGAGTTCATGATCAGGTACATTTATTAAATATTAACATCGAATACACAAACATTACAAATAATGGTGTGGTACAAATAATTTGTACACATTGTACATAATTTGTAA
>JAMKCH010023616.1:0-20564 GCA_023653785.1 Ophioderma brevispina
CTAATGATATTCAACATCAACTAAAAAAACTTCAGATCTTTTCTCACAGGGTATGCAGGGCCAGTGTTACTGCCTTTACATTGTTGAAAAAGATTTCAAGCTATATTCAGGGTTATGACTTCCCGTATTGGGCTCTGTATATGTCATAACTGAAGGGGCAACATACTCACCTCGTCATGATTTTTAAAAAATGGTTGGTCGCTGTGAATACCATTGACTTTCTTGGTAAATTGAATGAAATAGGGTTTTTCATGGTTTTAAAGACAATAGCTTGCGGATTTTAGGTTATGCACACATTAGGTCAGCCCTGCCAGGGTTTCTTTCTTTTGTTTTTTTATGGAATTTTGTCCCGTACTTTTCTTTTCGAAAAAAATATAAGCATATGGTCAAAGTTAATGAAACACACAGTAGAATCTCAAGATTTTCTTTGTATCGCGAACGAGGAAAGATCTCGCGCCAATGCGCAAGGACATATCATTCGCAAATCTGTTCAAGTGCATGCACAATAACAATGGACCGATGTAAAGAATGTGAAGTGTGTTACGGCCGATTATTGAGGATCATTAGCCCCTTGTTCGCGCGCGAATGTTGAGGTTATGACTATCCATTGGTCACTGATTTCTGAAATACTTGAGTTGACATTTTATTCATTTTTCTAAATAATGTGCACCCCTTTCATGTGGGGATAAGCTTTTCCTGGTTAAAAATAATATTGTTTTAATTTTAGTGAAGGGAATAAGTAATCCCCAGGCTGGAGCACGAATATTTAATTAAAAGGCCAACCATGGTATATGTAACTGGCCCTAAAACAGTAAAAACAAATTTACACGATGAGAAAATGAATCGTTCTAATTCACAAAGCTTTCACATTAGAAGGCACTTTACGCAGTATGAGGAATGCAATGGCAAAAAAACTCGCAATGTACATCCGATTGGCATAAATCCCTAGGGGATGGGGTAATATATTACTCCCCAATTTTGATGAGAGGGATGGTCAATAGGATCATCCTCCCCAATTTTTTCTTCATGCCCGTCAGTGTTTTGCCAAAAAAACCTCATAATTTAGCATAATAATTTTAAAATGGTAAATTAAATCCTTCGTTACAATTACATTTAATGAATTTAGGTTGTTTCATTCATATAATTTTCATCAACCCCATTCCCCCAATGTCAAAAAAGATATTTAACGCCAAATACTGTTAGATGGGGGAAATGAGTAATGATTGAGTAAATTTGAAACATTTTACGTACTCGGGAATGCCTAATCTGGACAAATGGAACCAACGGCTTACAAGAATCGCCAAGCAAGAGTACCAAACCCATCTGTATATACCTACAATGGATGGGAGTTAGGCAAAATTCCCGAATGCCTAAATTTTAATGTATTAATGTTGAACTTTGAAGTGCAAAGTAAATTAATTGATGCGGTGCAGCCATTATCGCGCCTTAATACAAAATGCGCTTATACACTCATTTAGGTGCAGTCTAAATCGTGTCCAATTTAAGACACAGCGCATTGATGCATGAAACAAAATCTCTTACCTGAACACAAAATATAAGTTGACAAATATCAGGCATTCTTTGTGGAATTGTGTGGGAGTTTATGATTACTTTGTACTTCTAGGGTTTTACAGAGTAGAGGCTACATGGTGACAATATTTCAAACCTATAGGCAAAGAATTGGGTATGGCAATGAACCCGAGTAGTGCATGTATTTTATGGGCTCAACCTTGAAATACTTGGCCACCTCACATAAAATCTCCTCTATACCTTCCAAGATTGGTACCTGAACAAATAATGAGTGTTCTACACCGAGGTTTTATATGTACTATGGTCTGCAGATTGTGCATCTCCACTTGATGGAGGCGGTAACAGGTGCAGGTGGTGGTGGGGGAGGTACACCTGTGGAATACCGGCATAGGGAGCTGTTTTGACTTGAAAGTGGGCGGTCCGGGGGGCGTGGTCCGGAGGACCGGGTGGACCAGAATAGGGGCCACGAAAAGACCGGGAGGAGGCAGGAGGGGAGGCCAGGACCTGGCATTCGTGGGCATGGGAGGAATATTGCCAAATGAGGCATAGGAGGCATAGGCATGCCTGGGGGAGGTACAGGAGGGGGTCCCATACCAGGTGGTAATGGAAATCCTGTGGAGGGGGTAAAGGAGGCTGGAGGAGTGGGGGTGCAGGAGGAGGTTGCATTGGAGGCATGTCCCTCTTCTCTGCTTCATGATGAGTGGTGGGGTGGTGGAGGGGCCCTTGATGGGTGGGGGTGGCCGTGGCACTGGTCCATCTGGCATCTCTTCCTCCGGGGGAAACTTGTTCCTGGTGGTGGAGGAATAGGAGGTCTGGGTCCTCTTACACTTGGTGGAGGTGGTGGTGCTGGTGGTTGGTTTCTAACTTGAAATGAAACTGCAAGAAAAACTGAAAAACAACAAGAAAACAAACATGTTGTAAAGATATATAGTGCATGCTTCATAGAAAGGTTCAACACCAACTTGTATTCTCTTTATTCACTTCAACTTTAAAACTCTGAAATTTGCAAAACATGGGGTGAACCACTTTTTGTGAAACAAATGGGGACCAAAATAGGTGGTACCAGCAATGCTTTTAAAACCCTAACACAAGGCGGTTCTAGAACCATAATAGGCGGAGGAGCACAGACCCAGGTCAAACAGAACGTTTCCGCTCATACAGAAAAAGAGTTTGACACTTTTTTTGGGGGGGGTTCTGGCTTATATATCCTTTTTTTATGTGCATATGACCTTTTTGACATTTCCTACCCCGGACAGACCAGATGATGACCATGGGGGAATAAACCCAAGATTGGGTACTCTAGCTCAACTAGATATATCCAAATGTTGACCGTGTCTAGGTAATATTGACCTTTTTCCCTACCCCCCTGAAGACCAGGGAGGCCCTGGGGAATGAAGTACATGGTTAGTAGGGTGGGGTTTTTCCCCTTCTATATACCACTTTGGTACTCTAGGCTCATCCAGAAAAAAAGATTACACCAAATGTTCCAGGTAACAGCAGCTCGGAAGCCGCCCCATATCCTTGGCGCGCGAACCATATTATCAACTGGCAAATGCGTGTTGACTCCATTTCTTCATGTCGAGGGGAAAGGTAACATCGGAAGTGTATCAACACGCCTACGCTAGAGAGTACGGTCATGAACGGTACACAAACCTCCAATTAAGCACTGAAATTTGAAATGTCACGTCCCAAAAGAAATAAACATGCAGTCCGATATTCCTACCCCGTTTCTAGCCCGATGCCTAGACAAGATGATTACAAATAAATCCTTGCCTAGACTCGTTCAACTTCCTAGACTCTAGTTACCATCCCAGTTACCCGCCCAAGTTACCGCCAATTCTGATCGTTTTTTTCAGTTCTTTCCAAGACCCAACAAACAGTTATACAAATAAGTAAAAATGCAGGAAGATATTCTGAAAAACCTGTAATTACTTAGAAATTTATATTGAAGTCGGGGAATCATTTACGAACGTACGAGTGCCAGTGAAGTTGTAAACACAAGCGATTGCCAGGCTGGTGACGTAATCATGTAAATAGTCTAATATTATACACCATTGTTTTAATCATGCCGCGGGGAGTTAGGGGAACCTACACTCAAGTCCGTTCGCTCAGATCGTTACGCCTAAATGCCCTATAGTTGATACGTAGCTTTCTCGCTGGTTCACGAAATTTTGAGATGAAAGAATATTTAAACTACTGTTTACAAAAGAAGCGCATAGCAATGGGAATCATTTCTTGATCGTTCTATAGATACATTAGAAAAACTGATTGAACCCGCTAGACTTAAGCGCAGATCTCGATAATGTACAAGGAACGTTTGTTGTGCGGGGAACTGATTACGTGTTATTGCTTTGAGAGGGGGGGGGGGGGGGGGGGGGGGGGGGGGGGGGGGGGGGGGGGGGGTTTTGGGGGGGGGGGTGGTTCCCGGGGCACGAAAAACGATTTTGTAGGCGAAAGGTACTTGGGAGGTCTTCTGAGCCGCTGTTGTTCCAGGTTAAACAGTTTATCACAGACATACTGACGGAGCCCATTTTATCGTCCCCTTCCGAACTTGTTCGGCGGCAGGACAAAAAGGAGGTTGACTCCATTCCCTATAGTAACACAGTAAAAATATCATTGAAATGCAATCATGTATAATAGTGAGAATACACCTCATTAAGGTCCAAACTGCTTGTGGAAAATGACCATATGACAAAAGGTCAATGGCCCGATCGATGAATAGCATCGTTACCAGGGACCCCAGATTTTAACGGACGTGGTCAAAATTGGTATGCAGAAGCTACTTTTTCTCATGTACCCTGTGAAATCCTTTTCTTTTTTTTTAATGGTCAAAGGTTGGTGTGGATGTTAGGAGCCGAAAATGTGCCACTTTTGGCCGACCAATATTAATTTACACAGTACTCTATGGGATTGCAAAATCACGTTATTAGCTGTCACATCAAAATGGTTTGAATATCGGCGTGAAACTTTACAGATGGGGAATTGGGGTGGAAGACCATTATCCAGATGAAAAACTTTATAGACTGAAGGTATAGGATCATTCGGATAAAAATGGTCTTACAGAAAAATGGGACCATAAAAAAAAGCCATAAAATCAATTTAGTCCAAAACTGGACTATGGTAAGGCTTGAACTTTCCTCCACATAATTTCGCAGTTTCGAGACAGTGCGATTTGTTTAAAGCAATACTGTGCTCAAGTGATCGATGATCTCGATCACTACATGTGGCAGGTATTATAAAATGTGCAGCTTTTGTGTGCAGTAGAGGTGGTTTGTTAAAGCAATATTTAGCACATTTTGAAGGCGCCCCCAATTTTCAAAATTTGATTATTTTTGCACAGTTACGGTTGATAATTGTCTAGGAAACTATTACCTGCGAACGAGAATGCCCTCAAAAAAATGCGTATTTATCACCAAAATAAGCGATTTTGGAATTAGAATTGGGATCCAAGATTTGACTTCCGGCAGAGCTGGAAAAGCTATGTTTCTGTCCGTCCATGATGTAAATAGTGCCACCTTAGAAAAATAACCTCCAACTGGCTTGCCCGAACTATTTCAAACAACTAATGGATGAGCGTAAGACACGTACATGGCGCTATTCCCGGCTATTACCAGTGGAAGGAAGTTTAAAGAAGCCCGTTTGGTATATTATCGGGGATCCCCGCTAATTAAATTATTCTAGTAACAAAATTCCTTCGTTTGCTGACAAAATAGGGACAAATTTTTTCGAGCTTAAACCATTCACAGGTATAGGTTACTAAGCCAGTTACTCAATGCAATCGTGTAAAAATCTCAAATTTTTTGAAAAAATTGGGGGCGCTCTTCAAGAAAATGTGATAATATTGCTTTAAGTGTTTTTATTTATTTCTTTAAAAAAAATTCCCTAATTGTTGCATTAAATAATTGTTCCCAGCCTAAATGGAAGGGGCTTTTAAACTGAAACTCCAGGGAGATGGTATAAACAAAATACCTAATTTCTCACGTTGGCTTTTTAAAAAAAAAATCAAGTGTTTAATGTGTTAGACAATGATTTTAGGGAAATTAAAAACACCTGTAATTTCAAATACGAAACACTCAATCTGCAAAAGATCTAACGTGAGAATTTCTAAATTTGATTTCGTTCATAGAACCTTATTCATCACCAAGGAAATTGTAGTTCCTTCCAGGAAAAATTCTGAAAAGTGGAAACTTCATTATTTCTATAAATAATCAGCCAAAAAAAGGTGTTGTTGCGACCACCCGTTCCTTGTTTTTGAGGACATACAGAAAAATAAAAAAATTCTATGGATATTTGATATTTCTCTAACCATAAAAAACAAACACCAATCTTATAACTCATCAATTACTTGAGAAAGAAATGAAATAAAATGTGTAGTTTTTCACAAAATTGGCCCATTTTGGTCCATTTTCTATACTGCCAAAATCAGTCCCTGTACAAAGTCTACGGGAATTTGAAAATGCATTATGTGACCCATCTCCAAAACGCCTTTTTGGAAAAAATTAAAATTTGGCACACGTTTCTTTCACCAATACCAACATTTTATGAGAATTTCAACGAGATCTTGGCACGAAGCCGTAGCCGATGATCCAACCTTAAATCGGGCCATCCCCCTTTAATATGCATATATACCATCAACAGTTTGCATGAGTAATACTTGTGTCCACCACAACCCACATACCGAGTTTCATCATTATTATGTTTTGAGAATCTTCCGTCCTATATTACTATACACATGCTGGAAAACCAATAAAAACAACACTTCTCAATATCTAACTACGCTCGCTTCGAACCTTGGTGTCCAAATACTTCCAACACTTTGGATCAATCCCCCTTAACTTTCATTGAATTTTAAACAGAACGCATTCCTAATGCAGTTTATGTCTGTGCACCCTGGTAACGAGACAGTATTAAGCTGCATGCATGCGCACACGAACCCACTAAGCTAAATCCTTTTTGGTAGTCATCGCTGGCCCGCCATGTTCGTCGAATAATATGGCATAATGCCGCGTGAAGGCCAAGGATTCAGGCTAATTAAGTACCACGGAAGTAGCGTAGCGTGTGCACAAGAAATGCGGTCATGTCATGTCCATTTTGAATCGATTATGTCAACATGGTCAAGGACGCGTTTGTTTTTATTTACCTAGCGAGACTGCGAAAGTAATTTTTCTGCTGGTGGAAATAGATTAAGGTGTGGATAATGCCCACACTGGGAGAGTACCGCTGTTGGAGTAAAAATTTCAGGTCAGTTTAAAGGTAATCGCTTGATCCAGTGTCAGTAGTCAGTACAGTAGCATGGCCATGGCATGGTACATTTACTCATGAACTTGTCATGCTTGTACTTTGAGTTTCTGTAATTGTAGGCAAGAGCAACTCGCAAAAATCTTGAAGTTTGAAACAATTTTTTTTGTTGATGTCCGCCACGAAGACGGAGATAATTAACAAACTGGATCTCTAAAACATCAGATCGGCGATAAATGTCATCTGAAGAGTCAGGGATGGGTTTTATTTTGAAAGAGCCAATATTGGCCCAAGTCCCACCCAAGTCCAAGTCATGAACTAGCCAAGCTAAAGTTTAAAATGAAAGGGCTGTGTAATAGTAATATTCTCAAAACCAATAATAAATTCAATATTACAAAATTAAAAAACTCAAATTTATTGGTCTCGCTATGAGTTGCAAATATTGGGCGAGACGCAGTCGAGCCCAATATTTTTTTTCAACTCATAGCTTGACCAATAAATTTGGGTATTGGACTTAATGAATCCAATTTTATACCAAAATCAGGCTTTGTATTCTGTTCAAGGTTCTCTTTTCTGTTATTAGCCATTGAGAATTACTATGCAAATGTGCTCACTAATATGCATGTATACCATCAACAGCTAGCTTGAGTAATATCCACCACTACCCACATACCAAGTTTCCATATTATCATGTTTTGGGGAGTCCAAGTGTGGGAAAATATTGGATCCAAAACATGATAATGATAAAATTTGGGTGATTTACAACCCAATGTAATTGGTTCTCCCGCTATGGATTTTTTAAAATTTGGGCCTCGACTCATCTCGCCCAATATTGTTGCAACTCGAGCTCGACCAATTAATTGGGGCTTAATCGATCCAATTTTATATCAAAATTGGGCTTTGCGTTCTGGTCAAGGTTATGTCTACATGACAGCTGACCTGCATTTTTTGTTTACACCTAATTTGTACCTGCTTGGTTTCTTTGTTCCAAGATGTCCAGAACTTGGTTTCACTTTTATCCACTTCTCTACTTGGTACCTATAATTAATAAAGAAATTAAGGTTGAAATGCAGAAATCTTAATACACATCATGTCACAATATATACCACAAAGAGCTTGTATACTCCCCGCCTAAAAAATCTGAACAATATAAATTACTGTATTAAAAAGGTATGAAAGGTGAATTATAATAATAAATGCCAGGAGCATTGTTCGCGTAATGTGTTTGCTTATTGACCTGTGTCCGTAATGCATTGATAACGAAGCATGATGTGGAAGTTTGAGAGATTTATCCAGCTGGCTTGGCGCGTTCATTTGAAAGCAAGTTTGAGCATGTTGATGGCCATTTCAACATCGTTCGGATTTTTTAGGCGGGGAGTATATTATGTTTGGCAAAGAGGAAGTTAAATCAAGTAGAAGATTTTTATATCAATTCTATGGGTCAAAATTTTGCTGGTCAAGATAGTGTTATAAAGTACCTAGGTGTCTGTATTGATCAAACTGTGTCTGGGTAAGCTATCGCCACGCGCCAATAATCATCCAGAAATCTAATGCTAGACTCAAATTTCTTTACCGTCAGACTGCTTGTCTGAATCAATGCTTCAGGAAAATCCTCTGTTCTGCCCTTATTCAGTGTCATTTCCACAATGCTGCATCTTCTTGATATTCTGGTCTCAATAAAAAACCTCAAAAATAGACTTAAGACCACTCAAAAAAAGATGGCAAGATTTATTCTTAGACCACAAACACATGTTGATCAAAAATTCTCCATAGTTTGAACTATTTAAATGTAGATAACAGTCAGGTTTTTAAAACTTTGCCATGTTCACAAAATATTGAATAACAATAGTGTACCCTATTTAAAGGCTGACTCAGAGATTTTTGAAATATAATTTGTTTGTGTAGTAATTAAAATTGTCATCTAGAATAAAGATAGTCATCTAAAATGCTTAAAGGGGCATTTCGTGATTCCAGTACCTTCTGTTTAATTCACTGTTCACTAGACATCCTTGAGAAAAGCTTATTACAAAATTTGAGCTGATCCCGATCTTACGGTTTTGTGTTATAAGCAATTGCTTGTTTCCCACGGTCCCATAGGCCACTGTGCTGTAATTTCTGTCCGTTAAAATGCAAAATTGCAAATTTCGTACAGATGCAACCAAATTTGCACGTAAGATTGGTCACACGTGGATTCAATAGGGCTAACAGGTCAGATGAATAATAAAACTCTAAACTTTTTTTAGGTAACGTGGGGGCGAGGTGTGGATCACAAAAGTGCCCCCTTAATTCCAAAGTTAGCGATGAAACAATTGGCAATGTGATGTTGTTATGTTAAAAACATTTTGCACAGTATAACAGTGCCATAAGACACCATGTAAAACAAAAATTCCGTGATTCGGAATTTTATAACAAAAGCTGTGTTTTCTATATGAAGGACTTCGATTTGACATGGTCCCCAATAGGTGTCTGATCTTATGTATGGTCTTGAACCATAGAAGACCACACCCCAAATCACTGACTACAGACACACCACCCCCTCACAAGTATCAGCCCTATGCAATATCCCATCCACACCCATACCCCCTGGACACACCCCCTACAGACCAACCCAACATCTCCATCACCCCCGGACCACACCCCCATCCCCGGACCACCACCCTACCCTGGACAACACCCCCTCCCCCACGGACTCACATCCCATACCCCGAACAATACCCATGGACCACACCCTCACAACTACACCAGACCACACCCCATACCCTGGGCAACACCCCCACTTCCAATCTTGACCAAACCCCATTATCCCCAGACCCCACCATATCAACCGACCACACACACACCCGGCACAGTGTCAGCCTATGCAATACCCCAACCACACCCCCATACCTCTGGACCACACTCCCTAGGGACCACATCTCATAACAAGAACCACCACCCCATATCCCAACCACACCCCCATCACAACACCACCCCCATACCCCAACACACCCCATTACCCCGGCCCCAAACCCCACACAACCCAACCAACCCCACTACCCCGACCACACCCCATTACCCCGGAACACACCCCCTACCTGGACCAATCCCCCCATTACCCGATACACATCTCCATACACCGGACCACACTTCCAATACCCACAGACCACCCCCTACCCACAGACCACACCACACCCCATACCCCGGACCACGTTTTGTGTTAAGACTTTCGTCGCCGCCCGCTAAGGTCTCTAAAATGCATTCCGTGAACTCGATTGGGATTCCCTTGCAAAAAGGCGCCAGAATGCCAGATTATGTCAAATCTATCAAATTTCACTACGGGCCAACAGCCCCCATCCATGTAGCAAGCTTGCATATTAAATGGACATTGGACCATGCGTCGTCACTACTCATCTGATGCATACTCTGTCATTGAGGCCAGGATCGACAGATATAAGTACTCATTTTTCCGAGTACAGTCATAGACTGGAACAAACCGCCCCTTGAAATCCCGTCGTGCGCCTACCCTTGGTAGTTTTAGAGCCGCCCTCAGCAATTTTAACTATTCTTCTCTGAACCCCCGCTGCGTCCATGGACTGTTGTTCTGGTTGCCAGTGGTAGCAGTTATGCTGATGATAGACCACAAACTATCCAAATACCTCCGAACCACACCCCATACCCCGCCGGACCACATCCCCTACCCACAGACCACACACACCCCCATAAAAGAGATACCCCCACATACCCGTGACCATACCCACAGACCAATCCCACAACCCACAGACCACACCCCATAACCTTGGGGCAACCCATACTTCCAAGACCACACCCCATTCCCCAGATCACAAAAAAAACCCCATATCACGGACCACACGCACACCCTACCGCTATAATCAATACCCCTGGACCCACCCCATACCCCCAAGCCAAACACCCCCTACGAATAACCCCAGAACACACCCCCTACGAATAACCCTTCCCCCCCAGAACCACCCCATATTCCCTGGACCAACATCCCTGTACCCACCTCCAATACCCCCCCTGACCAACACCCCATACCCACCGACCACCACACACCCCCCTCACCCCCAGAAACCAATACCCAACACCCAACATCCCATACCCTGGCAATACCCAAACTTCTAAGACCACACGCCATATCACTGGACCACAACACCACCAAAAAAACAACAAACCCAAATGTCGTCCCTTATGCAATACCACCGCCACTTCAAGACCACACCCCATATCACTGGACCAACACCACACCCTCCAAGTGGTCAGCCATATGCAAGACCCCAAACTGCAAGACCAAACCCCATATCACTGGACCACACACAACACCCCCCACAAGTGTCTGCCCTATGCAAATACCCTCCGACACACCCCAGACAACTGAGCCACACCCCCCACAGACCACATCTCCCCTACCCCGGACCACACCCCAAATCAAATCAGGTTGAGAACCAAGTTCAGCACTGTGTGACTTACAGATCCCAGATATTTTGTTCCCAAAAACGTGTCAATGCAAATCATGGTAAATCGGTTCAAAATATGCAAATTAGCTACATAGGTCCATATGCACAAAAAAGTTAGACAGGTTAAAGTTGACATGGTTTAAGTCAAATTAGTTTAGTCCAAATTGAATTGTTATTCACACGTTGTCTTCGTAAAGTAAACTAGCAAATTTTAAAGATTAAAATGTAATTCAAAATGTTCATTGTAAAGGAAAATGTCTTCTTTTCTGGTGGACAAAATAAACTTAGACAAGGTCTAACTTTTAGAACCTGGTCTAACTCTTTTTGTGGGCATAAAGGACCTTAGAATCAGTTCGAGAATCTGTAGCCCACACCGTAGATCTCCCATCTATTTGTTCACAAAAGTGTCAATGAAATCAGGCAAATGTCTTGGAATACTTTTTGCATTGCAGGGTAAATAAATTCCCCGCCTCACCCTGTACCATGTTGTTCATCGTGTGTGAAGGGTCTCAACATAGTTGATGGGGAGGGGGAGTGGGGAGGGTAAACCCCAATTCTCCCAACTCATCTTTCTCTTGAGTTTGGAGAATGATTTATTCACTCATAGCAAAGTCTCACGCTTGATTGCACTTAGAAAGTGTGGGGTGTTCCAAGTACTTTTGGCAAGTATTGGCCTGAGAATTTGCCAAAAAGGTTTCATCTAATTCACCATTTTGCCGTAATTAAAAAAGTTGACATAGCGGGGTCCGGGCCGTGAGTGTGTATGTCGTCTTGCCGACGCTCCACCCGCGGTTTGTGAATGCGTTGGGGCAAAAGGTCACATGAGGTCTGGTATTATAAGGTCACCAACATGTCACCCCCAACACCAACGTGTCATCGTAGCCTTTACCCAGCATGCAATATATTTAAGGGCTAACATTTGAACCAGCCAAAGGTCACATGAGGGAACCAAGTTCAACATGAGTCCACCAAGTTAACATAGTTCACCACATGCACCCCTACCCCACCCCCATCCTTTCCACCACGTTAAATCATCGTAGCCCTTACGGAACTTCATATGGCATGCTATATATTAAGGGTTTAACATTTTTGACCAAAGTGCCCACAACACACACAACACCAACACCCAGACATATGACCAGTAGTAGAGGCCATATGCAATTCACCGTGAACACATTCCTTAATAAAGTAAAAGGAACTTTTTTGGTATATTCCTTGTAAGGGCTATGTTTGAATTAGTATGAACCATAGCATCACTGATGCAGGTAGCCCCTAATCTGGCGCATTCAAAAACAACACATCCTTAAAGTACCCTTTATATTATTTACAATATAAAATGGCACATTAATACAATTTGTTTATGAATGGTAAAAAAAATGGCAATTCAGAAAATAGATTTGTTAAATTTCCATTCTTATGTATAAACCTTCATTTTATATTTAACACTATGCACATGTCTGCACACACCACATTGAAGTTACAGGCCAGACCACACACACCAACACACACCCATCACACATACCAACTTACATACCTCATACTTTCAATAGAAAACAATGTCCCCAAGTGAAAAGGAAATAAATCAAATCCCATTTCTTCATATATAGTAAATGTTAAATAACCTTCAAAGCATATTCCAAACCATGACCAATCTGCCCTAACTGAATTAAGCTTTTTTCCTGATTAAAGGCTGACTCAGATTTCCTGAGAGGGCGACCCCATTTTCAAAACAAATCATGTTTTTTGCATGTGCACATGCTTTGTCCCATAACTAATCACTGTGTGAAATAGGTTAGGCGCACAATCAAAATCCTTCATATAGAAATCACAACGTTGTTAAAAATTCCATATCCGGATCAGGTGGGGGCGGCCAAGATAGCGTCTTTTTTGCCGTTCCCTAGGTTTATATTAGCAACGTAATCACAAACTTTGACAAATATTCTAAGTCGAAAATATTTTTTTAATTAATATCAATAATTTTTTCCACTCAAAAAATCCGTTGAGTTTTGAAGATCAACTCCATGTAGTATTTTTGTATGAATAACGGTACAACGGGCTCCATTTTGAACGAGGCTGGTTTTGACCTCATGTTCAATCGCAGGGTCACCGCTATTTAATAGCTGGGACCATGTACCCAGGAGGCCGCCAATTCCCGGTCCCTATTTTTTAAGCCCTATTCACCACCGTTGAATGATTCGTGACCCTCATGTAGCAATCCCTCAATGTCCCCCGGTCTTTAAAAATGATTTGAATGATAGTTTTGCAAGCACAATTATGCACCACAGACTAACCAAGCAATTTTAATCCGGTCTCTCTGCCGTACGGGAATTCCACTCGCCACTCACTCCCTTATCTTATTTCTAAATGCCGCACAGGACTACACTGTTCCAGGGCTCGTCCCAATGACTCGTTTCGGCAGTTTTTGCGCTATGAATGAAGCTTGGCCTCCACCCGCCTGATCCGTAATGTTTACGCAGGATTACACAGTGATCTATGGGACACTGTTGTACTAGACTTAAATGTTTACTGCAGTCTGGCATCAAAACGAAAAATTGATTCATCGCAACAAACTTTTTTAGATTAAGCATCTTAGGTGACTCTCTTTAGTTCTAGTCGACTATTTTTATTAAAGGTGCATTTTTGGTGATTCCAGCACCTTCGTTTTTTTATTTCATATTTCACTATATACGTTTAATAAAGCTTATTCACAATGTTTGAGTTGATCCCGGACTGTGCAGTTTTTGTGTTTGAGCATTGCTGTTTCCCACGTTCCCATAGCCACTGTTGCTGTAATGTTTTTTTATGGACAGAAAATAAATTGCAACTTTTTCTTACAGATCACACTGAATTGTTGCCTCCTAAGATTGGGTAAACATGGATTATAAGGCTAGTTTCAGAAGATATCAAAACCTCAACTTAGGTAATTCGGGGGGGTGGGGGGGGATGGGCTGTGATCACAAAAGCCCCCTTTAATACACAAAAAAGTTATATTTTTCAAAATCTCTGAGTCTGCCTTTGGAATTAGGCTAGTTATTTTGGATCCTGAACACTTAACAGTAGGGTATCCATGATTCAATGCGCTATACCGGCTTGATTTTACTATCAGACTCCTTCAGTAAATAGTTCTAAGTTCCATGTTGATGATGCCACTTTTTTCAGATCCTCTCCTCTCATTCCGTTGCTTTATGAATTACATAAAATCTCTTTTTAATTGGCCACAAGTTGTGTTATTCAGGCTAGTCTTTTTTCCAAGCTCACTTAATAGGTTTTACTACTTTTGTTCGTATATTTACATATAAATTATTAATTGAAAGGCTATCCAATGAACCAAACTTCACACTTAATTCATTGATTTGTAGAGTGGCCCTGCCTTTTGTTAAATGTACCGTACTCACTGGGTTATTATTTAAAGGGACACTTTAACATTTTCACATAATCGGGACATCCCATATTTTACATTTAAAGCCAGCTTTGGCATCTACTATTTAGACATTGGTACCAGAGTATTATTCACATCTGAGATAACTTAAGCCAAAAATGTTGGTTTTTTATATGTACGATCCATACAACGCGCTTATAATAATTGCAATATAAAATTGCTACTTTCATTGTCAAACTAATTCTAATAAATATGATATGAACCCCACAAAAATATGCCACACGAATCTGAGCTTTAATTTCCTTTCCTTCTTTTTTTTAAATTCATTTCACTTGATATTGACTTCAAGTGCCGTAGGCTTTCAATAGCCAATCATGGAGTACAAGGCCTAGGTAAACTTTATGCTTAACAATGTCTTTTATGCTTCATGTACCCAGAACCACAAATAAGATGCCAAATTTTATGGCAATAACTTTTATTTGAAAAACCTGTTTTATATGTCTTGCTTCTTCAACTTCAGGAACAGCAAAAATTTTGCTGTGTATTTATTACTCGATTCGCGTTGAACCGTTCGTCCCCCTGGGTTTTTGGACCTTTCCAATAAGTCAGAGAGGAAAATGAAAGAAGTTCAAACATGTGCCACACCAGATTATCTTGGAGGACACCCCATTCATTTAACTTCCAACTCAACTGCCACTAAATACAATTTCATTCATGTATACGAAATGATCCATATGTATTTCAAAGCCTTAAAGGTGCTTGTTCTGATTTATGAGTATTGTGTTATCTACTTATTAATGAGAGCCAGCACTTGCACATGACACCCCATCACGTAACGTGGAAACAAATTGCGGTTTTTTTGATGGTAGACACAATAAGGCATGTTGCAGAAGCCCTATTCAATACTGTGCTTAATATTGATGGTTAAAACCACTAAAACGGTTGTTTTTTTTTTGTTTATATCTTGGAATGAAATGGATTTGAGGGCTTGAAATTTCAGGAACGACAAGATAAAAATACGCCCTTCTCATCTGATATCAAATTGAGACGTACTTCGGGTAAATTAGGGGGGTCCCAAAGAAGACATTCGGACATGCACCTTTAACATTGCTCACTATAACATGATTAACATAAGTCCCTGCAGACCTCATGGAATTTTTCACCTCTGCAGAAATGGTACGGGGTCACTCTTAGCTGAATCTAGTGGTAAGTCATACTATTTATCACAGACTATCGGTCAGACTATTTGTCTGTGAAATCTTTTACTCACACTTTAATTGAGAGTAACTTCTAACTTCTTTCATCTCTTAGTTTTGTTCCCTAAATCCCTCGTCTCATTTGCCTGTTGTTCACTTTCAATCACAATTGGGTAAAAGCCGAATGACTATTATAATATTTTTTGTGTAATAATTCCTCATCAAGGATGCTTTAGCAAATGATGATAATCAACATTATTTCTCAATTTCCCAATACAAAGCAGATTCTTAAGTTGTCTAGTGCTTTGTTGGACAGTAGGCATGTGTGGTAAAAAGTCAGGGTTTTCTATGTGTTAAAGGTGATCTGTCATCTTGGCTGAATTTGGAGATAGGATACGGTTGTTAATCTAGAGCACAGAAGGCACTGTGATGGTTAATTTAACAATTACAACACCCATAATTAAACCATGCCAACAAGTTTAAAAGACGAGTCTTCGTATAAAATAATATTGTTCATATATTGACTTATTATTTGCAAACGGAAACAAAATTTGTTTGAACAGTGAGAGTCACACCTGGAAAGGGTGATCACGTTTTTAAAATAACACAGAAAACATGAAATTGCCACCAATACTTGCATGACAGTCCCTTTAGAAGGGATGTTTGGGGAATCCCTGCTGCATCACATGACATATTGAGGTGAAATGTCCCCCCCATAAAAACATATTTTTAGTTCATATACTTTGTCTATAAATGTGAGAGTAGGGATGAAGTGCAGTGGAAAAAATCCATTCTTTTGATTTAGGAAAAGAACTTTCCATAAATAAAAAGCAAACAAATGAAACTGTCTAAATAAGATAATGCCTGAATAATGGAATATCCTGTGCCTAATGTAGGTTATATTTAGGTGAAAATGATTTAAAATAACATCTTTAATAAAACTTTAAAAACTTTGTTTAACTTTTCAATAACATGTTCTTCACATAAAAAATAAAACTTGTCAATTTTATTTAAAAATTTATGTACTTGGTGATGAAAGGCCTACAAGTATCTACATTTTGACTTGGTTGAGACCAGATTATTTGTCATGTAGTGCTTTGATGGTAAGCATTTTGGCAGTTATAATATAACCTACTTGATTTTTTTTTTTAAACAATGCATGCTACAGAACGGGAAAACAATAAACCCGCACAATACTTTTGATCATGTTAATAACACTCTCACTACAACATTTTCCTCTAAAATGTATTGGATTCCATAAAGTACTGTAGATGCTGATGTACTATAATTTTATCTTTGGTTTATTTCTACTGTGTTCAAAACTGTTAACTTGTATCTTTTAATTCTGTTAACCCTTCAAAGAGTAACATGCCAAGACACAGTGCAAACAACTTTTTCCAAGAATCAAGTGTAAATGAAATAGGTATGAAATTATGTTTCTTATTTGATATGACAAACTATGTGAAAAGACAAAATGACCTATCTATTAATATTTAGCCATTTGCCTTTACACTATATTTAATTTGCCCACATTAAATAGAAACCTAATTTTTAAAAAAAAAACGCGTGTTTTTTTGTTTTTTGTGACAAATATACCGAGTATTCAATATTATATGATGTTTCAATTTCAACACAAATATTTTTTCTGTGATGTTTGTAGATGAAAAAGGTATTCTGACAAAATATTGTTCAGCTATATCTCCCACAACTAGAGTCCTAGAAGATGAAAATGAACTTGAACATATAACCACTGCTAGTTGAAAGCTAAACCTTTAAATGAAACCAAGTATCGTCAAGTGAAAACCAAAATTGTTATTACTCTACAGAGCTAGCCACTGAATGTCCATCAAATCAGAGACAACCCCAACTGTGAATTGGAGAGTGCTAATTGAAGTTGATAACAGAACTGCATCAGCAGAAAAATTTACTGCCAAGTGGGTATCAGACTAGGCTGCAAATTCAATGCCTCTCTAGGCCAGCATTGATAATGCATGGTGATAATGCATGGCTTTCAACTTTCACACAGCATGCGGCTACATTGTAGGACAACAGATAATTCAGCATAATCTGCCTACCAACACAATTCATGCCAAAAACACAAAAGGCCGAACAAAATGCCCCAAAACGCAACATTTGCTCAGAATTTTCAAAATCCACTACATAACTTTTCAAAGAATGTCATTACTTGCATACCTGCAAGTTTCAAAAGAATTGGACAAGACATGAGAGACTAGTTTATGAGATAATATTGGGTTTCCTACTCTAATTTGCTACGTGATGACAATAGCCTATATATTATAGGCTAAAAAATTGTCCGGCCTTCTGGCAGCTGCGGTGGTCAGAATTCAAGGTCAAAGGTCATGACCTTTATAAGGCATATCATGGATCATAACTCCTCAACCATTGGTCTAAAAGCACAAATGAGGTGTCTATACCAACGTTTTTGGGGTCAACAAACACATTTAGCATATAGGAAAAATTATCAAATGCACCCTTCCTTGATTTTCAAAATAGTATGCACTATCTGCATGAAATTGAACTTTAAACTTCGTCCCCTCAACCATTTTAAAGGTGTTGGTTAAGACCTCCATGGATTTCTTACTTACAAAACCTCTGACCCTTTTCATTTTGGTACAGGTGGATTGGTATAAGTCTCCTCTTTCCATTGATATCAAAACTTTCCAATAGTCCTCTATTTGCCGTCATAGTAATATTTTAATGCTTGAT
Source organism: Ophioderma brevispina (assembly GCA_023653785.1). Taxonomy (NCBI): domain Eukaryota; kingdom Metazoa; phylum Echinodermata; class Ophiuroidea; order Amphilepidida; family Ophiodermatidae; genus Ophioderma; species Ophioderma brevispina. Next base: position 18,525 of record JAMKCH010023616.1, read on the forward strand.
TTCTCCGATTGTTGTTAAAAATAAGCCAATTTCTATTTTGAGTTAAAAATACAGGAATGTGTGACTTTGCTAGGTTTTTGGGGTGATTATGAAAGGAAAATCAAGTTTTGTAACATACACAGGAGGTATTAGTGCATAAAGCGTATATATTTTTGATAGAAGTGAAAAAGAAAAATTTTATAAGGTGGCAACCATCCCCTTCCTCCTAAACCGAGTCTTGTCTACCACTACAAAGGTAAGGTGGCGTGACAGTTTATTTTGAAAAACTTGTTGGCAGTGGTAAATGCCCCACCTTCCTCCCAAGGAAGACAAAGGTTACCTCAGACCTTCAATTTTGGACTTTACCACTCATATGAGGCAAGGAGTCCCATTCAGCCTACCTGTGACCTATCAAACACCCTGACAACGGATGCATTTAAACACCCTGACGACGGATGCGTTGAAGTTGGGGGGCTCACCTCCTATCTCTTCGGGGCGTGGCTCGTCACCACATAACGTCCTCGAGTTGTTCGCTGTCTTTCTGGCATTGCGGCACTGGCTCCCCTTGGTCAGGGGGAAGGTAATTGTCCGCTGCGACAATATGAAGGTGGTGACATATAACAAGAAATGGGGTGTAATCAGTCCCAGCCTATGCAGGGAGATTCTTCGGCTATTCGGGTGGTGCCAAGATTGGGACATCGGGCTGATCGCCTCCCTTGTTTCGGGAGTGGACAAAGGTTTGCAGACAGTCTCCCAGGAGGGTCCCTAATCCCAGACACAGGCAAAAGTTAGAGGGCCGTCGTTACAATGGCAGCTCTACTTTGCAGTTTGCCGCACAATCTTCTAAATGGTGGACCGTCCACACGTTGATCTGTTTGCCTCAGTCATGAATCGTCAGATTGTGGCATAATTAGGGGCCTACTCTTGGAACCCGGATCCCCGGACAGTCAAATGGGATGACATGGCAGCGGACCGGTCAGGATTGATAGCCTATGCTTCTCCAGGTTGCCATGATCCCAAAAGTCCTCGAGTGGCTCTGTCTCGAGACTGCCTGGTCCTGCTGGTAGCCCATTATGGCCACGGCAGCTGTGGTTTCCCAGGCCGCTAGATCTGCTTGTAAGGGAATAGATCCATCGTCCAAAGGGAGGGGACCTAGTATGAGGTCCTCCATTCGACGTGTTCGTCCCAGAGTGCACCACCCATGCTCCGAACCTGTCTGGTGCATTTCTGCAGACTGTACACTGAGGTGGGACTTTCTGAACAGGCTGCCATGCTCACTGTTCAGGCAAATTCGCTAGAGCATCATAGGATTACCATGCATGGTGTGCTGATAGAGCGTTCGATCCATGCAATTTCTGAGACCGTAGACCAGGTTGGCAATTTCCTCAAGGAAGTCTTTTAGGAGTGGGTTTAACTTAGTGTCCTGACTGTCCGAGATTTCTTTTTTACCGAACAGCCACAGGCCAGATCCATAATGGGCTCAGTGATGGCATGACGGTTTCTTTCAGTCCCCTCTTGTCCAATCTGATGAAGGGTATGATTACGGATGGCCACCGGTTCGTAGCCTCGTTCCGGAGTGGGATTTGCCATTGGTCTTGCATTTCTTTTTCTTTTCTTTTTTTTTTTCCACAGGGGTAAACATTTTTATTCACAAATCACATACATGATGATAGACAAAATAGTTCAACAGCACAGGTGGAAATAACAATAGATTTATACTCCTAAAGTATCCCATTTTTTTGTTAAACTTGGGAAGTGTACAGTTCTTTGTACAAATATATTTCTCAAAAATAATATATCTTTGAATCTCTTTTTTAAAGACCTCAAAGTTAGGACGTCTTTCATTCATCTTCATTTTATAGATATGGAAACAGCAGAGCAAGAAAATTAAATTGAGAGCGGTCAATTTACCATTTCTCACCCCGAACATACATAATTCGTTATCAATAACTAAAGTCACATTATAGACATCTTTTAGCCATTCAACAACACTGGTCCACAATGCAATTGTAAAGTTACACTTACAAAAAAGGTGAGTGTTTCTTCTTCCCCATTACAAAA
>JAMKCH010023617.1:0-20889 GCA_023653785.1 Ophioderma brevispina
TTTGTGTGTTAACTGTTTTCTCCTGTTTCATCCTATTGCTTAGTCATAACCACCCGTGATATTTCATACTGCGTTTGGATTTGGTCGTTTTTTTTGTCTTGAGTGTTACCTTTTTCTTACTTTTAATACACAGTTATTACTTTTATCTAGACACCTCAATTTTCTACTCTACTTTTCTACTTGATGTATACACCCGTGTGATTCGACTGGTTTCAGACAAATTGTTCACTTCTTAGGTGGAATTACCCCTTTTGAGGGCTAAAAATGATATTTCAAATTTAAAGGTTGAGGAAAATATACCGGTCTATTGCTTTTGTTTTTAACTTCAATCAAAGCTTTCCGTTCAAAAGTTACTCGAAAATGTAACGTCGCAAAGGGAAATTTCCTGTGATATTTCTTATGTATTTTATTTGTTTCCTCAACTGCGATTCTCAAAAAGTAAATACTTTTGATTTTTAAACTTCCACAATTATTTTGAAAATTCAAGCACCTACTTTCTAATTGAAAGTAAAAGCAGTGCTAAAGATATCTAAAACTAAAAAAGAGTGTTTTCTAGACTAAATCGCTGATATCTCTAAAGTGAATTTTGACGTTATGTCCTTTGGGGGGTGTCCCAGGATTTCTCAAAAACGATTTATCTTAAGAGATTGGATAAAATTAACTTAAAAATATTTTTAATTTTGTTACTTTTATTATATGACTATAATATTTCCACTAGCCCAATGGAACTTGATATAAGGGGGGTTATTAATCAAGAAAGGAAAAAAAAATAAGTTATATTTGCCAAACTGTGTACCAAAGATCCCCCTAAATCAAGTTTCCATGGACAAAGTGATGCCTAATTCTCCACACAGTAATGGGTCAGTCATACAGGATGGCACAGGAATAAATACACAGGGGAATCAGATTTAACTTAAAGAAGAAAACTTGAGTTGTTAAGACGAACACAATCAAAAAATATGGTCGCCAACAACAGTACTGTCGCATCACAACAAAACCGAAGGTAGGAAATAACACGGAGACACAGTTAACACACAGTAGAAAACTTGAGTTATTGATAGATAAAATTATATAAATATTTGGTAATTAAAAGGAGAACAAGTAACACTTCAACCAAAAATAAACACCAATTCAAACACAGTACTGTCAATATCACACAGGCTGGTTCATGAATAAACACATAGGAGAAACACCCAGAAGAAAACTTGCTTAGTATAGAGAAAGAAAGGTTCACAAAAATGTGGCAAAAAAGTTATGAACAGGTACACTCAATACACAAGCACAAAAACAATCAATGCATTCATGGTTGGAAAACAGAGGTTACAATACTATATTTTTTGAATAGTTTTTTTTAAAACCCCCGTCCACCAGAGGGGGGTGCGTTTACCCCCCCCCTCCCCAACGGATGAATCCCCTGTCGCACAAAACGCAAACGAATACGAGCTAAGGCTTTTATGTAATTGTAATTTCATCCTTTGCAGTCATTTCAGCGAAAAAGGAGGTTTACCCCACCTTCAGGCGGGTCAGGACGTCCTGCCAAAAAGTTCGACGGTACGAGGGGGGGGGTCCTACCTCCTATACTTTAACTGTGTAAAATGCCAAAAACTGTAAGTATGATGTTACTATAGGAAGCAAATACTTGTAATTTTTCTTATTATTTAGAGTAATCACATTGCTTCTATGGTTCTTTGGCACCCATCATTGCCAAATAACATGCGGATTTTGGCGTTTTTGCTTTACTAATTTGCGTAAAAATAAGCTCCCAGTTATGACTTCCACTATGACGTCAGGTTGTTAAAACTTGATATGTGTGTACTGATTTCAAGAAAAGCATATTAACGACCACTGATACCAAGATATTATGTTTTGTCGCTTAACTTACGAAAAAATCAGGGGGGTCCCCCCATTGGTCGTGAACGTAGTACAAAAACCGCGTGGTGGACGAGTTTAGTAAACATGGAAATTGACAGTGAATAACGTCAAACCTGGCAGCCATCTTGGATTTGGAGACACTACAAATTACAATTAACCCTTAGTTTGAATTCTTTCTCCATGCAAACACTCAAAAACTACTCCGTTACCCACTGTCTAATCCTTTCGTTTCAACCATCACAATTTTCAAATTTGTCATATGGCGTGGTGGCCACTTGGTTTAAGCTAAGATTAACTTTGATAGTAAACTAAACCCAAATAATTTCTAGCCAAGAATTGCCAAGAACAACGCTACAATGGCTTTCTAGGCGATTGAGCCCAAAGATACAAACCATGAAATATTTAATATGGTAGCTGGCGGCCATCTTGGATTTTCACAGTTGAGATGCCTCTACATGACAATAACCTCTGGAATGGATTCCTGATCGTGAAATTAGTCAGAATTGACCCCTCAATCATGTCTCCATGTTGATAGGTTCAGAATTCTGTAACTTTCCCCATTCCACAATGGCCGCCAGTGGCCATTTTGGAGTTTTTTTGCTGTCCCTGAGTTAGCCCACAACTTTGGTAGGGGTATAGGAGCTCCATTTTTTGAAATACCCGAGAGTACCAAAATTCCACCCTCAAACCTTCCTTCGCTCTCCATAGTCACGAAATTGCTGAATTTGACCTTACTATATCACTCCGATTAGTGTATTGCAAAGCGGCACCCACAGTGTGTGGAAGAAGCGAAGGCAAGCCATTGCTTTCTTATTGTTGGTACTCTCTAATGTTTTTTCTTGTGGTCGGCAAACATGCGAGACGGTGTGTTTCTAAAGATTACGTAACGTTTGCCTCTCTAGATATAAGAACATCTTTGCGGCAGACGGACACATGCGTTCGCTGGAACGCGATAGATGAATTGACATGTGGACGTCAACGCGGTCAACGAACAAAGCCACTGACCCGGCGAGTCTGCGGGAGACGCAGGTGCACTTGTGTTGTAAACATTGATGCACCTCATCTATACTTTTTGATTCTTATTTAATCATTTTACATATTAACATTTTGTCTATTTATATTATTTAATAGTAATGTAACTTTGAGAACTTCCTCCATAAGAATTAGGAGCTGTGTTTTTTTTTTGGGGGGGGGGGGGGCTATTATTTTTGGTGTCAGGCCGTACGCAGGATTTTTTTACGGGGGGTCCGGGATATTCGAAAAAGTGGACCTTTTTGGAAAAAAGACCTAACCCTTGAACATTCTCATCACAAAAGTGGACTTTTAGTAATAATTTCTATACATTTTGGACCTTTTTATTAAAAAAAATGGCAAAAGTGGACCTTTTCCTCTTTTGTGGGATTGGGGGGGGGGGTTGCGACCAGCCTTCCCCCGCACCCCCCCCCCCCCCATGCGTAGGGTTGTTGTTGTGTTTATTGAAAAGTGTACAGCAAACACTATAATTCGTTTGAAAATGACTGCGTTTTTGGCTAGTTTCTTTAATGAATCACTGTTCACTTTATTATTTATAATTAAGATATGTTATTCCACAAATTAACTTCCATCAGGATATTATTAATTATTTGCTTGATGATATCAATTAATTTTGGACCCTCACCTGCTAGCTCCTAGTGTTAAAGAACCAGTATTCATAAGTACACGAGTTTGAATTTTCAAATTTATACAGGGGTGAGTAAAAAAAAAAAATTGGAAACCATATTGTCCCTGATTTTGAATTATAAAATACCAATATCAACATATGTGATATCTTAGAAAGCCTATTCATTAATCGTAATATGCTTCAATTGGTTTACTCTAGGCCGAGAGCTACAAGATTTTAATCAAGTTACTAGCTTTTCCCCTTCCATGAATTCCCATTGAATGCCAGGCGGCCTGAAAACTTGACTCCCAAAATGATTAAGAGTATGTCTATGTTAGTGTCAAATGAAGGGGATCTTAAAGGTGTAAAAGCCAGTGATAATCGTAAGGGTCGATTTGAAACACGATTTTCAAGAGGTGGATACAAATATAGGCCCCAATACTTTAAACCTCAAAGGTTGTACCGATGTCTGTTTCTTCATGGTATGATAATTCAACTCCCTTCAGAAACTGATACATGTATCAAGATAATTTATTTTTCAATTACTCCATGGATCAAAGAGAGAAAGATGCTTGCATAAGGGACATTGGTTACGCATCATCGGAGCATTAGTAACTGATTTCTGTTCGTTCATAGTGTCCTAATTTATAACCTTCAATAATCTGGGATATGTCAAGTGGCAAAAGTTGCACATTGATTGAAAATGGTTGCAGTTTCTCGCAAAGAGGAGATTTTATTACGATATATATATAGGCCACCGGCCACTCAATAAATAGTACAAAATCAATTGTGGTCTGTCGGACATTCGTTTATACATGCATGGTATAGATATTTGCAGAGATTAATTTGATGTATCCCGCCTAGTTGATTTAACTAGCTTATAATATTTTGCTAGATTGGAATGATTACAAAATATGGTGGGATATAGCGAATTCGCTCATCTACAAAATAAGGACATATTAAGACGAAGTGGAATTCGTCCTCTATTATTATTTATAATTACATAATTGACAAAGGCTATCTGTCAGGGGTATTTGAGTCCATCTACCTAGTCAATTCCAAGTAAGAATAACAGCCTAAGTTTAGTTAATAATATTCTAAATGAAAACTTATAAACGTTAAAAACAGCTATGTACATTGTAAATCATATTTTTAAATTGAGAATACAACTGCAATTTAGAATAAGTTGCAACTTGACTCGGTAATATTTGGATATGGATATTTATGGACACCTGTGTTTGATAAGGACAAAAAGCACCAATATTTGCAACGCCTTGAGCAACCCACACTTCGCCAAAACCCGTGGTAAAGAGTGTATTTTTTACATCTAAGGCCCACCAGCCCTTACCACTTTCATCTCTAGTGTATTGAAATTTATAGCACTGGTTTTAAAGGGCTCTTGTTATATCCAATATCAAGAAGACGCAACCAATGCTTAATAACTCTTACTATTATATGTTATGTGTAGACTGTATCGCCCTAGTTCCCCGCGTAAAGGCTGGGATGGTGCAGTACGAGGTAATGCCCAAAATATTTCTGCAAAATTTTAATGTAGTTGCTAGTGGATCAGTACTTCTGATGTACCCCACCCAATTCACATCCAAAAGACAAAATGGGAATGAATATTAGAGTCAAAATGTTCTTCTTAAACATAACATCGGGAGGAAGACGACCAAATTTGGAATTAAAATGTTGTAAATGCAACATAGAGCTTTGTTTCCTTGAGCAAGGAGGTGCTCTTGAGCTTTCATCCAACTACAATTTCTTTTCCTAAATATCAGTGATCAGTAGATGTACATCATGCAGAATTGACTCAAGCAAATAATAGCACGTTGCGTGATATCAGTAAATCCGCTCGGTTTTTAGAGGATAAAGCCTACACTTAATGTTCAACTGTATGCGTAATAACAATATGGCTTCGTGCTTCCAGATAAAAAGGATTTTAAGGTGCTCATCACCAGATTAAGATGGAGCTATTTTTTTCATGACTGCAAAGCGCAAGATAATCGTCCTCTTCACGAATAAATAAATATTAGGCTTCTAATGTGCAGTTCCAATTAACTTTGACCATATATTCGCATTTTTCCGAAAAAGGAAACAAAGATGAACAAAAAATCATGAAAGAAAGTTGGTGGCAGACTGTGACCTAAAAATCTTTGTGCAGAAACAAAAACCTTAACTTCCGGTAACTGGTCGCGTAACCCCATTTCTTTGCAAATTTACCGTGTTGTTAGAAAGGTCGGTAGACCCCCTTCTTTGTATTTTTCTAAATAGCTGGTGGTAAAGGAATAGAAATGAGTGGTGTCCCCGCAATAAGTTATGGATTTGGGTCTGAAAACAAAAGGTTAAGGTCACAGCTTACCAAGCAACATATTCCACCGTACAGTTTGTTCACATTAGTTTCTTTTTTTCAATAAATGATGAAATATACAAGTAAACTTATTGAAACTCACATGTGGAACCTCAAAGTTTATTTATATCGCGAACGAGGCCAGCTCAAGCTAAACTGGGGAGACGTTTTATATTGAAGTCCCAAGTACACAAAGGAGGTACCATTGATTCCGTCCTGCGCTACTGCACAACATCATACAGTGCATGACGGAATCAAAGGCAATACCTCATTTGCATACTTGAGACTTCTATGTAAAACGTCTACCCAAAACTGGGCAGGGATGACCAGTCTATAACACCTGACATCTATTCAACTGCGTGGACAGTAACAAAGGCTCTGCAGTTCCAACTAAACAAAGGGGGATCTGAAGTGCTTTGTCCGCTGAATAGCAGGTGGATTTACTTGTCAATAATGCCATTATTTGCTTGAGTCAATGTAGTATAGTGTATGTCCCTTGATCACCGATATTCAGAAAAGAAATTGAGATTACATTTTATTCATTTTCATGAAAATGTGCAACCTTTACAATTGCCATAACCAATAAATGGTAATTATAAAATTTATTATTATTTATAGTGGAAAAATTGTTTATTTCTGCGAAGTATGTAATCAAAATGAACAATTTTTCCTTTGATCCCATGGCCAAAATGATCTTATGAGGAGTGATGAGGACGTAGAATCATTAAGAGGGTATCGATGGTAAAATGTGACTGAATTTTGTGGGGTTAAATAGCGTCACATTTATTCGGCAGTTAATAAAATAATGATTTGCTTCCCTGAACGCCGTTCATACCAAATAATGTTCAATTCACAACAAAATCAATTTCAATTGAACAAATCCGATTTAAATGAAATAAAATCTCCGATCCTGCAATTTTGTATCGATTGAATCTGGTCATAGTAAAACACATTGAGGTTTCATTTATGAAGCAGGTGAAATTGATTTTGATAGTCAATAATTATCCTTAAATTCCCTTTTAAGTGATTTCCGCATTCATCTGCACGATAGACTATTACAAATCCTCTTTAAAATGTATTAAATTAACTCGTTTCAATTTCAATCAAACGAATATCTTATTTGCCTTTCTTTTACGTAATTTAAGTATTTGCTCAAGGAGATGCTTGCCATTATGGATATCTATTTTCCAATGTACCTCTAAAGGAGTTTGCAATGTTTTTAAAGAGACATGAGGAGATTTCCAGAAAGAAGCGCCCCCAATTTTTCTCGAACCTAGGTTTTTTACATATTTGGAATGCTTACCAATGTATTAGATCACACTTGAAGCGAATAAGCCGAATACGCCGTCTTTATGTAATAAGATGATGATTTAGTAGTTTCTGTCGTGCACGACAGAAAGTCAAAGCATGGTTTTCTATGGGGAACGATTACGATAGCAGGCAAGTTCAAAACAAGGTTTGCTGTTTTCTTTTGCACCTGTTTGTCCAATAAACCTTCCAATCTTTCTCGGTAGGTGGTCTACAACCGATTCAGTAAAATTTGAGAGAAATTCATATCCTAAAAAAATCTCCTCCTGTCACTTTAAGCTTGAATAGTATTCTAAAACTTTTATTTAGTATTGTGGCCAGTGGCCTCATACTTGACATATACTTGACATCAAACAGGATTGGAGCAAAGTAAATAAAAGTTAGTATTAAAGATTAAGTACATACATAACTTTTGGTATAAACAAGTATTAGCGATATTTGTAAACAAGTGACTTATGCAATGCAATGTCTCTTTTTTTCTTTCTTTTTATGACCTCGAATATTTTACATAGATTTTAATCATACAAGAATGGAACAAATTAAATAAAATATTATTAAAAACAAATTTGAACATATGCAACCTGTTTAATGAAAGTATTGTTCATTTGATATTAATTTTTCTTATTTTCAACCTGGTGTTATGACACACAACGTCCCTGCGACTGAGTGTCCAACCTATTGTGTTATCCATTGTTTACTGCACGCATCATTGATTTCACCACTATACCCTCGTCTACAAGGTCACGGTTCATTCCGTATATGTTGACATGGTAGCCAGGACACTCTCTGGTGGGGAATCTCTGTTTCGTTACACCGAAACAAAAATGTATCACAAAGAAATGTGCGCAACTACAAATAACACATAACCCTGGAGCTAACAGACATTTGTAACACATCTCAAGTACAAAAGGTTTGAGTGATTAAATATGTTGACAGACTGACAGGGACCCCTGAAACGGGGTTCTTAAGTGCAGCAAATGGTGCCTTAAGGAGAGGGGGCCAAGAGAAAGTTTGACAGGGGTCAACTTTTTAAATTGATCCAATCATGTTGAAAAGTATACCATGTTATTTGTCTAACCACACGGATTCAGGAAAGGTATAGTTTGTACTATCTACAACGTAAAGTTTAAGAGTTATAGGCTAAAAACAGCAAAATCAATAAAAAGAGTCAATTTCAGTTGTACATGGGTCAAATTTTAAATTTGCTCCAATTAGATAAAAAATGGTGCAAATTATTGATGGAGTTCATAGGATTAAAATAAGGAATAGTTTTGACTGTCTAAAATGCTTAGTTACCAAAGTAGGGGGGCACAGAAGGTCAACGGCCATTGCATTCAATGGGGCTTGACCTTGTTTCCCTCCTACTTTCTTAAGCAAGTATTTGAGACTCTCAAAACTATTCCTTATTTTGATCCTATGAGCTCCACAAATAATTTGCTCCATTGTTTATCCAAATCGGAGCAACTTAAAGATTTGACCCTTGTACAACTGTAATTGACGCTTTTTATTGATTTTTGTTGTTTTTAGCCTATAACTCTTACAATTTACGTTGTAGATAGTACAAACTATACCTTTCCTGAATCCTCGTGGTTAGACAAATAACATGGTATACTTTTCAACATGATTTGATCAATTTAAAAATTCGACCCCTGTACAAACTTTGTCTTGGCCCCTCTCCTTTAGGCACCATTTGTGGCACTTAAGAATTATGTATCAGGGGTCCCTGTCAGTCTGTCTACATATTTAATCACTCAAACCTTTTGTACTTGAGATGTTTTACAAATGTCTGCTAGCTCCTGGGCTAACAGTGTTGAAAGTACATTACAAACTTTTGGACTCCCCGACACCATGTCTTGTAAACTATCTTGCCGCAAATTAATGGCAAAGTACCATAACTCTGCAGTAAAAAATTACGGCACGCATCAGTTGTTTAGTCCAAGTCATGGTTGGAAGAGGAGGTATAGTGTTTTTCCCACAATGCAATTCTTACGATACAATTTTTGCACTGGTTGTCACATGGGTCTATAGTGACAGAAACTGCCTAAATGAACATAACTCATCACAATCTTTAAGTACTTTTTGTCACTATAAACTCATGTGGCAACCAGTGCAAAAATTGTATTGGAAGAAATGCATTGTGGGAAGAACACTATACCTCCTCTCCGTGCTTGGAAAACAGACCTGGATACTCTGATATGGGAACACATAACGTGGTGTAAATGCAAGAAGTTCGTAAGTGCAATAGCTGCCATGTGATATATCTGTGTGCTGCCATGTATTAGGATAACTCTCAATTTGCTTTCCTTGAATCAGTGGCTCTTGAAATGGTTCTTCAGGCAACTGTGTTGCCTGAAGAACAATTTCTTCAGGCAACACAGTTGCCTGAAGAACAATTTCAAGAACCACTGGCCAAAGACTTGGCATAATAGTATGTTTGATGGGAATTTCTGACAAATGGCAGCTATTGCACGTAATACCTTCTTGCATTCAAACGTAAACGACGACACATTTCTTACACTGGGATTTATTGTACCAGTCCTTTGTATTCCTATGTTATTTGACTATCAATGACTTGGATCTTAACTCATCACTAACTCATCACTAGTACAGTTAGTCAGCAGGTCACGCTGGCATGCTTTATTTTCTTTTTCACGTGAAAACAATGGTGCAGCGCTGACCTCTCCAGTTGGTAGAAAACGTTTGAAACAACTTCGTTTTGGGGGCTCGTAAATACGTTGTTTCATTTTACAAATATTGCAGAAATGTTGCTAAAAGTCTACTTCATACCTCAGATGGTATAATTATATTTATAATGATATTTTTGGGGTTGAAAAACAAGGATGAAAAGTGAAAAAAATCGTGTTTAAATAATGCGTGGTCTTGACAAATTCAGGAGCCCCACATCATTTAAAGTTGACAACTCAATAAAGGGACATCTTATCTGTAAAAAAAAGTTCTGTGCACGTGAGCTGTATTCTGTTTTGAGAAAGCGAAGATCGGTTAGTTCATAGATTGCAGTTTGCACTTGAATTCCCCACTATACTGTTAACATGCGAAAAACATCACGGATGCACTCAAAGACCTGTATGGGGAATTCATAACAAGAGCAAGAAAACCCGCGTCTTTGGTGTTTGGCAAAATACATGCATTCTGACCTACGTACACACAATTCTACGGTTTATCCAATTGTGTCCTGTGACGGACTGACGTGTATGCGCGGTTTCACCACGATTAGTTCCCCCAATTTATTTATTTCATTCTCTATTTGCAAAGGCTAGGTAATATTTTCTCTGAGGAATGCACTGGTCATCCAAACAAAAAGATGCGTTATACAGCGAATTTAGGCTATTACCTTTTGTAGTTATGAATGATGCTGGAGGGCAAAATGTGCGTGTGGAGAAAAACGTATATGGCTCGAATCAGTAACCGTACATTGTTTTGAATCTGGGAATGGTGGTAACCCCGAGATTGCTTTTTGCGAGGCAGGTGAAATGCGATAGATAGTTCCAATTCCTACAAGCGCACTTGGATAGATCCTGGAATATGTTATATGGCTTCCCAAAAATATCCACAGGAAAGCGATTTACAAAAACCAATGGCCAAAAGGATAGGCTTATTGGACTCACTGCATACATCCTGGTTCGAATATGTAATGAAAATACCGACTTTTTATATTTATTTTATTTTTGCCTAAGATATCTCTGAGCGATTATCTGTGGCCCCAACTGTGACGAGTCTCGTTTTATGTTCAACATGTGTTGACGTTATGATCAATATGGCGGCAATTAGACCCAGGGGTCTAAATATACATTCTGATGCTATCGCTAGGAATAAGCGACATGGACACCTCTCAAACCTAATACTTATAGATGATATCTACCGCCCTTCTACCAACCCTGCTTGATGCTCAGTTGGTATTAGAGCGTCGGGGCATGTAATCCGAAGGTCGCCGGTTCGAATCCGGCCAAGGCGCACATGGGTTTTTTTTTTTCAACCTATCGTGCGCTTGGGCAATACAAGGGAAGAATAATAAATATATACAATATGGCAATTAGTTCATGTATCAATACTACTGTAATTTATAGATGCTTCTTGTGTTTTCTGTAAGTTAAAAATGTTGTTTTTTTTTTCAGTGTAGATCAATTTCCAGATCCCATTACGTCCCTAGAGGACATGACTACCAACCTGACCGTCACCGCAAAAAGGGAGGGCAGCGTTAGTTGTCTTGTTAGATTTAGGAGCAATTTCACATGGACACAAGGCAAGCTCGGGATTTTGAAAGTGCAAAATGGCATTTGGGATTAAGGAATAAAATTAAGATATACTATAGGTCAAATGGTACATTCTTAAATGATATCGTTTAATTTTGGCAGAGTGTTTGTTCGTTATCAGCTTCTTGTGGCACGAATTTTGAAAAGACGATATGTTCTCTTGTTCTAACATTTTAAAGTTGGAAAACATCTTACGTTTTAAATTGGTTAGACTTACAGATGGTCGGCTCGAATGTTACTAAGTTCCGTGACGTGTTTTGAAAATCAATATTAACGTTAGTTAACAAACGTTTTTCTGAATTTAAGAATACGTCTCGGCCGGGCATCATTTCCGATTTCACCGAAACCAAACAGATTAACAGGGAGATATGGGCCACTATAAGCCCAATATATACTCAATACTAGGACTAGTATTGGTAAAGTTATCGGTCCAATATTATTCGCTCATCGGCCAAAATTGGACCAATATTGGGCCCGGGCAATGTTGGCACAGTATTGGGCCCCCAATTCTTGGAATAGATATTGACCCAATATTGGGAATATAGCAATATTTTTTATTGCAAAATAAATATATTTCAACCTGTATATTTAAATAAATTGATTTACATATTTGAGCTAGCAATCGTTTTTTTTATGACCTGGTATTATATAGCATAATATTTTTGAAACTATTGGTGTTATGATCAAACAATCGTCCTTGAGAGATTTCAGCGTATTTCTGTATGTTGTTTCTGTTTCTCACCCTGCTATTTTAGGCAAACATTTAGCCTAAGCCATATTGGGCCAACGCTAAACGTACTTCCCCAATAATGGCTTCTATATGGCTGTTGTCCAGATGTTGCGCCAATATTAGACCATTAACGGATGCCGATATGAAGCGATATCATATTGACATGGAAAAACCAATAGGGCCCATATACGTTTAGGCCACGGGGATGCCCGCTACAAGGTTACGTGGGGAACACTGTTGGGCCACTTATATGCGTGCTATTGGGTAACAAAGGAGCAATTGTGTATGGTCGCTACGATAGAAGAAGTACTTATCGGAGTGTACAGTGTATTGTTCTTAAGGTTTGCTTGGTTTTTTGATAATAGTTCGGATTTTAATGTGATCTACGATTCAGTGACACGGACCTATTTCATGAATTGTGCTAACCTGGGTGTAAATCTTGAAAAGCTACGCCCTTAGGATCTAAATTTGGTTTCACTATGAAATCAGCGTCAAGAAAAATGGGTCATTATAGGGCAAAACGCCATCTGAATTGGACTTACGTTTAAAGCGATATGGTCTTCTAGTGTGCTCAGAACAAAGAATAAAAAAGGAAGTTGAACTGCATAATTGGCTTCTCACAAAAATCCAATATCGGGACGAACGATCTTAGCTCGATCACAACACACATTGGCTCCACTCCAATATATCTGATGTTTTGATGGACATTTCGCCTAATTATAGAGCTTCCCCCCTAACCAAAAAGTTAATATGTAGCGTTTTCAACAAGCCAGTAGCGATTTTCGTATTTAGTTTTAACATGGTAATGTTCTCCCAGTGGTGACCTTTATGTGAATGAGAACTACTTCAGTGTTTTGTTAACGCTCATAAATAGTCATGTGAGAGAGTAACGAACAATTTCAAGGTCCAGAAGAATGAGCTTTCTTAAAAGAGATGAACAAAGATAAGGAAAAGAGAACGAAGCGAGAGGATAGATAAAAATGTGGGATCTTTGCTTTCATTTTGGTATGGTCCGATTGGAGATTCCGCGACAAAGATAATTTCCGTCGATTCGTGATTAATGTGATGATAAGTATTCATATGAGCGGATGATTTGTTACTATAGACCCAATCTGCATATAGTTGGTCCTTTCCGGTGGTTGATGGTCGTATGGTATCTCCATGGAAAAAAACGTTTGTCAATACGAAATAAATCCTGATCTCATTGTAACCTCCATGCAAGCGGCACAAATTCTTCTCCCATGGGATACGCATTGTCCCAATGTTTGGTGCATGAAATACCGAAAGCGATATCATTAACCGCTAGCCAAGTACCGATGACAGCGATGCACAACGACCATGGAAGAAAGAAAGAGAGAGACGGAAGCACATACGACTTCCACCATCGATTAAATCTGTTTATCCATTCACCAGCCCAAAGGAAGGGATTCAACAGCGACCCTTGATCGTTTAATCGACGCCGCCAAGCGAGATTGCGAGCAATCATTTACTGGATAATTTTTTGAAAACTCTATATGAGTTAAGTCAAAATCCTCAAGTCCGTGGACTAATCTTGGCAGTAAGGTTGACGTTGATTGACTTCAACGGACATCTTAGAGGCTTTTAGCCACATGTCCTCTGGAAAATGTCAGCAATTCACGGGGAGGGGGGGGCGGGTGAAAGTTTAGGGTAAATTTTAAATAATGTCCAAATAACGGTTAGTATACATCAAATTGTTGTTAGTTGTCGGTAACAAGGAGAGTTACAGAAGGTCTATGATTTTGAGGAGTTTTTCATATTTTAAAGATACTTTTAAACTCAATCGACCAGTATAAGACCTGACCTTTTGGTGAATAAATGTTTGACCTTGAGCGTATATTTGTTGTATATCTTTCCTCAGCGATGCATTTTAACAGACAGGAGTCACCGTGACTGTTACTCCTATTCCTATGATGTAATCACGTTAGACTGGTATTTCATTTATTGCCCGATTACAACATACATAAACAAAAAATTATTAAAGTAACTGATTGCACGATCAAATAGACAAACATTCACATGAAGGATGGCTGGTCATAACACTTGTAATAATAACACTCATAAAAAAGTATTTGCACTATCAATTGTAAAAAAAATATTGATCATTCACTAAGGATGGTCACAAGCCATCTTTTCCAAAACTACAATACAAAACAAAATAGAAGAGTGCACCTTGGCAGAGGACCAAACAGTGATTAATAAAAATAACTTTCAACGTGGCCAACCTATTAGTGAACTCAAAACAGCAACAAGCTAAAAATGTAGAGCGAAGAGATGACTGGGCCAATGCGAACTTTGGATCCTAGAAATAGGAAACACACAAAAATATCACAATCTGCTCACACCCCTTATAACACAAACTACAACCACCAACCCATTCACTCACACTCGAAACACACGTTACACACAAAGAAATATCAAACACGTATTCTCACGTACACACAGAGCTGACTCAAACTGAGACAGTAAATGCACACCCAGGGCCGTACGCAGGATTTTTTTTTGGGGGGGGGCGGGACTTCAAAAAAGTGGACTTTTTGTTTCGAAAAAAGTGGACCTAACCCCCTTGAAATGGTCCTTTTTCAGACTTTTTAAAAATTTTATCACCGAAAAGCGGACTTTCTTGTCAAAATTTCTCTCAATTTTTGACCTTTTTATAAAAAAAATACAGCAAAAGGTTGACCTTTTGCCCCTTTTGTAGGAATTGGGGGGTGCGGGCGCACCCCGCACCCCCCTGCGTACGGGCATGTGCACACCCATAAAAAATAAAAACAAAAATTACCCCAAAAAATAATTTAACCCAACTAAGATTTTTAAAGTGCACTTTAGCCAAAGATAAAAACCTGGGGAGGTTGAACAAAAGTTGATTACGAGTTGATCAAAGAAAGCAGGAAAACGATTAAAAACTGTAAATCAGCACGGGCACAAGTATGAGAAAACTGAAGAGTATCTGCATGGCGAGAGTTGACAGAGATAAATTGAAAAGGATCAATGTCATACTTGCCATGCAGACATTTGCTCATAAAGGCGATAGTCAGGTATGTAAATCGCTCTCTCAGTGATATGAGGTCTAGCTGCTGAAGACGCTCACAATACTGAAGTTCACCCCTGGGTGCTGGAATCAACTACGGGCCAGCTGTTTGTGATTTTTTTTCCAAGAATTAATGTGACCAGTTTATACGGTAACCAAGCAGTAAACTCATAAATTCAAGAATTGAACACACAATTGTAGTTAAAGTCTGACAAGAATTTTTGGATCTGCACGGACCACCGCTAGTAATTAAACCGAGACCTAGAGCGCGAAATGACATTTTTTACATGATCAACCCCAGTCCTGTATCGAACAAATTGCTTAGAGTCCAGTTCTAGCGATTACGCACCTCTTTTGACAATGTGCAAATTGACATTCCTAGACCCACTTCCTGTCAGAAGTGTCACGTACTCGGGGCAACAGCGGGTTTCTGTTTCGGTTATAGTTAAGGGGCGGAGTCTACGTTTTTTTTGTTACCTCTGGGAAATGTGAGAACTTTGGTGAAAATAGGGGGTTAAAATTAGTACAGAGGTAAATTTCAAATCAGTCCAAATTGTGTTTAAGGGTGGGTCTACGTTTTTTTGAGGGCCGACCTTCGACTGCAATTTTCTTTACTTTTACACAATAAATTCTTATACATTAAGTCGCATTTTATAATTGTAGCCCAATGTTGAAAAGTTTTGAAAAATGGAAATCATTTGTCTTGTTGCCATGGGTACCTGAAACCTGGCTCTGATTGTCCTAAACGGGAACAAAAAACGTAACACTGCTTACCCCCGTAAGTGCATTTACAACACCATACTTGGGGAGAAGGTGCCTGGTATAGTGCGCAGAAATTCATGGAGCCGGGATTTTTGACATGGTTTCCATGCAACCATGAAGCTGAATCAATTAGGAAACTTTATGCCAATAATTCAAATAAAAAATTCCGCTCCATGGTTCCATAGCCCTTTGTCATGCTTATCTCTGTGCCAAATTTCATGTATTTACGACCTTTCGTTTTTTTGACTAGGTTCGGTTCCGGGGATGACCCCGTTTACAGGTGCTGAGTCAAGAATGTATTGTTTTCAAGAAACTACAAAAAAAAATGGTATATTAAAGCTGAAAACATACTTTGACGTCAAAGTAGGTATATGGTGTTTCATAATATTATATTGGAGGGGGGGGTCTGATTATTTTCAAATTACTAAAGTATCCACCCGACACGGAATTTCAAATGGCTGCCAAAATCCGAAAATCCTTCTGAATTCCTCGAAAAGAGGTTTTGAAAATCTTAACGTTACCAATACTTTCCATTTTATATAAGATACTGGTTTCAGCTGCACGTTTATGTGAAGTTGGTCAAACTACTTGAATCAATACAGCTACTTTGACGAAGATCATTTGCATTATAGGTGCAAAAAATCCATCACTCAATTAGCAGTGGCATACCAACCGGGAGATGTGAAATATCACACTAGAAAGTGAGATAACATTTTCATTTTTTGTCCCGATTTTGCAGGTTTCGACCACATTGGCTCTAAATTTGGCTGAAAATAATGTAAGCTAGGCTAATTTGGTGGCTTTAGGTCCCATCTGTTACTTGTTTGATCAGTCATCGGGAATCACAAATGAAACGTTGCACCCCTAGCCCGATTGCCTCAGCACAACCAGCGGATATCAAGAGGCTTAGCTACCTTTTTTTTTGTTAAAGGCATTTCCAATTTTCAATTTGATATTATAATGACTAAAACTGCTGAAGGTCTCTTTGGGATTTTGGCACCCTTTTGAAAATGGCACCTTCTAAGTACAAATGCAAATTGTCAAAGTGCTCCACAATAATGGTTAATAATACAAGAAAATACCCAGTATCTTGTATTTCAATTTCGTCGTAGGTGGCTGTTTGACCTTAAAGGCTATTTCCCGTTGGAGTTTTGGCGGCCATTTTGAAATTGCTCTCTAGTGGGTACTTGCCATAACTCATAGTGACTGGGCTGACCTAAAATAATTTAATTTAATAACTACCCAAAATTTACTGCTATGATGGCTTTTTCCCCCGTAAACGTCCCATTTTCTGGAATTTGGGCGGCCATTTGAAAGTCGTCCTCTCTACGTCTTTATCATACTCATATTAAATGGAATAGGCATTAGACTATACTTGGCCATTTTTTTATTTATGTCAAGGCTAATCTAGGCATTAGCCGAGTTATCTTATATGTTAACGCTGACTGATTGGCGCCAATATAGCAATTAACCTCCCTTTTGAAACTCTGCGCGTCCTGATTGATGCTACATGAGCAGAAAGGGCATTCCATAAGCCTACAGAGAATGGGGGAAATGATCTTCTGTTGGAGGCAAGTTGGCCTTTCAAGCAAGGTCATGACTCTGACTGATCAACCAAGGCGAGGATCAACTTAAAGCAGCAGCTGCAGTAGCAGCTGCCCGAGGAGATCTGGTGCTTGTCCATAACGTGGCAAAGAGATGAAATTCCAACTGCCCTTCGATGACCAGTGGTTGGATTGAGAGTGGTGAGCTCACTCTCGGGGATACCAATGATGGAAATGGCACGTCCTCTGGATTGCATCTGTTTGGATAGTGGAATGGTGTTGCTCCACACCATGCCTTGAACTTGCATATTCCCTGTTGGATCGAACCATGGATTTATATATAACAAGCCCCTTTCAGTTGCCCTAGATAGGGTGCAGCTCGACGGAGCAATCCTAGGTCACTGACGGGCAGTTTTACTCATTTTGGTATCACAGGAGACCATGCCAGTCATTACTGATGGCGATGCCAAGTAGATCGACGCTGTCACTCCCTCTTCTAGGAGTTTTCCCAAAGAAGTGGAGACTTGGATGGGCCTGTTGCAGTATCTTTCTCGTTGATATTGTTACAGTTTTACACTGGGCAGCACCGAAAGTACATTTCCATGAAGACTCGATTTCCTGGCAGGGCTTTGTTGAGAGAGGCAGCATCTGGGATTCTGTCCTCTTTTTACTTTATGGAGGTCATGAGTGTGACATCGTCTTCGTAAAGGATGAATGGATTTAGGTTCTTTTTGTGATGATATACTAAAAAGAAGAGGTCTAAGATTGAGCTTGTAGTACACCTGCATTGATCGACTTCTGGGTGCTGGTAGTCCCCCCCCCCCCCCGTTAGGATGACTCTGAGGGAGCGGTCACTCAGGTCGTCCTTCAGCACTTCAGTAATTTATCTGGAAATCCTAAGGCAGCAAGCTTGGCCAGTATACCAGGATGCCCACACTCCTGTCAAATGCTTTGCTGATATCAAGACATACAATTCTAGCTTCCTCTCGTCTTGATGGAATTAGTGATTGCATTGGGAAACATAGGTCAGGACATCAGATGTAGAATGGCCGACCTAAAGCCATGATGTGCTTGTTTTGTATCAATGATGCGCCCCCCCCATCATATGACGCCACATTGTTCATAGATCAGTCGCTTTTTAAAGATTAAGAAATACAAACAATTTGATTTCAATTTCTTAATTTGCTGTTTTCAGCTTTATTATGCGCTTTTCTGTACATTTTGGCAACCATGTTGAAATTTAAATGACCACCTTAGGGTATGTTTGACAAAATGGTCCAACTCTAGTTTATTCCCCGAATGTTAGCAAAAAAATAACATTAACAATGCCAAATTTCAACATAAGGCCATGTTACTATTTACTATGAAATATGCGTATTATCCAGTACATGAACTCAATTCATTCATTATCAAAACTGTCAGTTTAAGCAGTAATATTACTTAATCATTTTATTGTATTTCTCTGTTTACGTCCACCGATTAATGATTAGATGAAGCCGTTAATATAGATAGACAGGTCTAATCCAGGGGGACAAAAAAACAAAGGGGGGGGGAAAGAAAAAAGGAAACAAAAAAAAAAAAAAAACAAAAAAAAAAAAAAAAAAAATAAAAAGGTCACAACCTTGAAACAACAACCCAAACAAACCACCCCCACCCACACTGGTTGTGTTTTTGTACCCAACCACAACAAACACAAACACCCCCCCCCCCCCCCCCGTTCCATTTTTTGGGTCAAACTTTTTCCACGGTTTGTATGTTCTAACTCAAATCTCTTCAACTATCTTGGGGGCCACCTTAAATTTTTCCTAGACCCCCGATGGCGGCCAATTATGCATCGAACCTTATCATCCGGTGAGATGCTATGACCAATGCCATGGTGACAATATAGTGTTACACTTTAAGTGGCCAATCCTATGGGGGGCTCCTATGGACCCGCAAATTAAAGTTTGCAAGTTTTACGACTGACGATATATTTTTCCGACTCATATTCCTTGCATCTCTTCATGAAAAAAAATATTAAAATCAATCGCCCGTTAATTAGATAATAAGTGTTGGTCCCTATAAACCACACAGGTGTAGTGTAAGTGTCATTTAAAAATTCTACCGGGAAAGTGGTTTTCTTAGACACCAATGTGAGTGAAAACTTTAAAAGTTAAAAGAACTGAACTATATACTTCAACTCCTCACGCCCCCCCCCCCAAACACGCCGCTAAGTTGTCCTGACACACGCGTTTTGGTTTTGCGTGTACATCCCCGTCTCAGTATTTTCTGCAATAAATAGTAATTTTCTCACAGGATGGGATCTTAATGAAATATTTGCACAACTTGTAGCCACGACCCGGGGCGGGGTTGCCCTCATGTTTTCTGGATTATGTACCTGGATTAAGAGTCTGGAAGTAGGATCCATATCTATACATTTTTTTTCCAGGAAATTACACACTTAGGTATGCTGGAGATGCAAGTTTTGGGCAAAATATAATACAGATCTGCGATTTCGTTAAATCAAATCCTTGATTGCACTGCAAAAAGAGCATTTAGAAATTCTGGACAAACTAGTCTTTAGATTACGGTACCATTATGTTAACGATTTAAGCATGTTTAGATTTTTACAGGGGCAAAAGCTTTTACTTGCCCTACTTATATCAGTTGTCAAAATTGTCGCCACTGCATACAATTGTTCTAACAACAATGGAGACCCATTTGGCAGCTGCAACACCAATAACAATACCACTACATATTCCCAGGACACAACCCTCTTACAACAATCTGGGCAAACTACCGGATGTTTCCGTAACCTGACCCATCTGACACATTTTCGTTCTGACACACTTATGAATTCGGAAACCTTAATGGAATAAACCTGAGCTATTATGTAATAAAGCAGTGTGTCAGATGGGTCAGGTTACGGAAACTCCTCAAACTACCACATCTGGCAAAGTGCTGGATCCGGTTACTGCCATCATTCGCACATTAAAAGACCTATGAATGTCAAACACTCTATATCTTACTATTAACAGTAATAACTCTTGTTTGTAACTTGTAATTAAGCAAGGTTTTTTGTTTTGTTGTAGTTGCTGTTTTTCATTGTTTGATTTTACGTACAATCCTCACAGCAAAACTTAAAAGCTCGCAGCATTTTTTTAGATTTTTTTTTCAAAATAAGATTTGTTGCCACAATTAATATAGAATTGAAGATAGAAGAAAATAGGCAAAGTTTATAAAACAGATATAATCGAATCATGGTTGACAGATTAGGCAAGATACTTCCCAATTTACCGCCTTATTAGATCTGGCAAGTTGTCTGGACTTTAATAGTTAAATTCACTGCAGTATACAATTATAGTTCTCTATGAATATTTAAGCA
>JAMKCH010023618.1:0-11609 GCA_023653785.1 Ophioderma brevispina
ACATTAATCACTGTGTGAAATAACTAAGCTCAATTCGAAGTCCTTCATACACAAAATCATAACTTTATTATAAAATTCCGGATCCAGAATTTTTGTTTTACACATATCCTATGGCACTGTTGTACTCTACATAAATGTTTACTGTATGAAAACGAAAAATCTGATTCATCTCCAACTTAGAGAATAAAGGTATGATTTTGGGAACCGGTACTCTCTTTACGACGAATTGAAACCAAGGCGATACCATTATCTTCCATGCAAAAATAATGGTGTCGCCGGTTTCAATTCATCGGAAAGAGAGTTCCGGTTCCCAAAATCATACCTTTATTCTCATTCTTAAACAGCTTTATCATTTAAGGTCATCTTTAACCCAATTTCGCGATCTTTATGGCTTAATACAAAGGATTGCCACACCCAGTGACAATCGAACAACCCGTTGAACGCAACGATCATACGCAACGTTGGCAGGCGCGCACGAACGTAGCAAAAAACGGTATGACGCGAGGGATTCAACCTAAAAATAACATCAATACACAGCGTGTACTACCTGGGTTCAATTGTCAAATTGAACCCGGGCATCAGCCAATGAAATTGCTCACATTTTCACACCTGTTTAAGAATTTGGAATTTTCTTGGGTGCACACATGCACAGGTGCATGTGGATTTAAAACCTACATGCACATTGTGCATGTAGGCCAGAATCAAAGTTCTACAATTTTAGCTCCTAGGACACAAAGTAATACAAAGTAGAATGTGTTCTAGTTGATATTTTTGGTGATATTGTATGAATGACATAGCAGTACAACAGATCAGGTGTATTGCCGAGTTAAAATTTATTGTTAAAGGTCCATGGCCCGATCGCTAATAGCATCGTCCCCAGGGACCCCCAGATTTAACCGAAGTGGTCAAAATTTTGGTATCTGAAGAAAGCTACTATCTTTTTCATTTACCCTGTGAAATTTTAGAGCTAAAAGATGTTTGGTTTGGAAGTTACAAACGAAAATGTGCCCCATTTTGGTCAACCAATATTAATTTACACAGTACTCTATGGGGATTACAAAATCACATTTTCAGCCCTCCCATTAAAATGGATTGAAATATCGGCGCGAAACTTTACAGACGGGGTTTTGGGGTGAAGTCCATTCTATCAAAATAAAAACTTCATATACTTAAATCGGGCCATCCCCTTTAATATGTGTGCATGCAACATTGATTTTGTGCATGTAAAAATTTTTGTTCCACATGCACCGGTGCATGTAAAATTTATTTTGTAAATCGAGCACTGTGCCTCTTTAATATTGAGGTGGAACTCATGGGATGCAGATACTACAATGCTCTCTTTTCAATAAATCAATGAATCAATGAATTACTCTTTGGTAAAAATACAAACCAAGATAAATATGCAGAAATCTTTATTTGACCGCAGAAATCTTTATTTGACCGCAAAAATCACAGGTAGTCCTGAAGCCTTTGCTACACAACTATCTTATTGATGCTCACTAACTGTAATATATGTGCACATAAAGTAATGCCCACCTTATTTAATAATGTGCATGTATAATGCTGCATGTATCAGGGCTATTGAAGAGGAGGAAGTTTTAGTATTGAACGACACCAACACTATTGCAGGACACAAAATAAACGAGGGCTAAGGGCGATTAGCCCTCAGATTTCACAAAATAGCCCCGTGCAAAATTTTGGCCTATGGTAAAATGCACGAGGGCTACTTTTTGGCAGAATTTGCTCAAATAGCCCCCGTAGCTATTACAAATACAAAAGTATTTTGTCCCTTGCACTATTGTGTCATGAAGATACTAAATTATTTTCAATTCACTTTACATCATACACGTTAGGGAAGAAAGCCCAGTTTTAGACACAGGAGGAAACCGGAGTACCCAGAGAAAACCTGCAAGGCCGAGTATGGACTGAACCAAACACACATGAAATCAGAGGCCCGACAGAGTGTCGCACCTGGGATAACAGTGGTGCGAAGCGCTGGAAGACCCACTGCGCTAACTCGACCCCCCCCCATACCAGGCTTTTGAGAATCAGTAATATAACTCGTAAAATAAATATTCTGATAAAAAAATCACTATGTGTCGCCCCTCTGTGCTTTTTTCTCCACTGTTATAAATTGCAGAATACCTTTTCCCTACTTGTGATACTTTTCTATTAATGAGGGGTAACAGCATGCCCTATGTTGTAAGATTTGAAAACCATATTTTGAAGCTACATGATATTTAACTCCATTTTTTACAAAGTTCCTAGTTTGGATGGCAAGGTCAGGGGCACGACAAAACGGAAACCTTCATCTGATATCAAAAATGATAAAAATCCATATTACTTCGGGTAAATCGGGGGGGGGGGGGGGGGCCCAAAGACTATCAGATCGGCCACCTTTAACTCCCTGGAAAGAGAAGAGGGGATATTTTTATGGCTTTTGTCGAGTTTCAAAATGAATGGGTTGAGTTGTAAAATTATAAAGTTTATTCATACCCCTTCTACAAAATTTGAGAAATTTGTTAACTGGAATTTTTTTAATGCACGAAAAATCAACCAAATTAAACCTGTATATGACTGCTTAATACTGAACGCTTATGTTTTATGTGGGCCATCTTCGGGATTGTCCACATGGGACAGAACTTAATTTGCCTCCCATGACAAAACGAGGGAGAGCATCAAGGATGCGTGCTTACTCCAGAGGGGTGTGGCCGTTGAGTTGTGCAATGAGGGGAAACAAACCAAATTAAGTGACAATTCCCAACCTATCGTCCCTTAATTGCATTTTCCACTTTTCAAAAATCCACGGTGAGGGACCCGTTTTGTTTTTTGTGGGGAAATTGCCCCTAGATCTAACAAGGGAAAAAATTAACGCTACCACCTTTTGCGGTGTTGTGATCGTCAGGTATGTATTCTTTTTCCGAAAAGGATGTTGGGATATAGGCCTATATCCAGTGAAAATTTGTTCATTGTTAAGGCCAAACAAAAAAATCAAGTTTGTTCCCGTAGTAGTCCAAAAAAACCTAAATCGTTAAATGCCTTTATTTTTATTTAAAAAAAAAAATGAAAAGGCTTCCGAAAATGTCAAATTGGCGAAATGGCACGTCAAGACAGTTGCAACTCATATTGATGTCCAATTATTAGTTTATATAAACAAAAATATTGTTTTGGTCACGTGGATATCTTATAAAATTGAATCATTCTATCATCTGTTTTGGTCTTAACATGCAAATCTCAAGTAAATAAAAGAAAAACAACAACAAAAAGACAGAAAAATGGACCTCTCCAACTTAAATGCATGTGGCCTACTATGGCAACAAAATGAATCCCTGCTGATGACACTATTCCATCAACCACTGGGCTCCACCAACCATCACCCTCCCCCCACCCATGGATCAGGTATTCATCATAAGACTACCCCCACCCATCAACCATCAACTCTATCACACCATGGAATACTGTATTTGTCTTGGTCAACCACTGATTTCAGTATTGCATCAAACCCGGGAAGCAAAACGCTACAAGAGCGAACTTAATATAGATTAAAAAACAATTTTTGCACAATTATGCTATAAGGTACGTGGTATATCAGGGCTTAAACAGTAAAATATAGGTGACATTGAGGATTAGGAAGGGTGTGTATGGCCCATGCCAGGGAGTATTAGTAACAGAAATTATTAACAAGTACTCATTAACTGCTTGTTTTCTCAACTTATTTACAACTTTGAAGAAATTTTCGTCCATTTGACTAATTCCCAATTTTCAAAATTGTTCAGAAAATTGTAGAAGTAAAAACTACATCCTCTGTTGACTGATATATATGGTCAGATGGTCAGAGTTATTAACCCGATCTATGTTATAACGCTAAATTGCATTTACATAAACATTCCCCTTCCTGTCAGCAACCAACTCACCACCAAATCAACCATTAATAAAGGAAAACTTTCCAAAAGCTACTAGTGTTCTCTCTCTTTATTTTAATATTAAGTTTTTAAAAATTTTGTCAGTACGGAATCCTGCAAAACTTTTGGTCTGTTTTTTTTTTCAATTTTGGCTTTCTATACTCGATCAATCTGATATGGGACCCCGTACCATTTCGGGAGTGTGAAAAATTCAAGAGGCGCAAGGGGTTCTGTTAATCATGGTTATTGGTGAGGAATGTTCAAGGCCTTGAATTCACAATTGTGCATTTCCATACATGAATGGAAATTATTAGTGGCAGGTGAGTGGGGTATATGACGGAGTGTACCCAAAAAATACGGTGGTGCGAACGTGCATTGATTCTTCATGTTCCCTCTCCGACGGAATTGAATAGGTCCAAAAATCCAGGGGGACAAACGTATTTCAACGCGAATAGACTATAATAACCTGTACGGGGGGTGGGGGGGGGGGGAGACTGATTTGAGGCCCAAAAAAGTGGTGTTGTCTCCAAAAACTATGTTGTCAGAAAAATTTAAGAAGAATAAGCTGCGTCTCCTCAATTCCCAGCTACTTTTTGAGGGGGTTGATAGGAAAATGTGGTTAGATTCTCTTTTTAGTAGTTAGAGTTTTTTTTAGTCGTTAGGAATTTGAAGAATGTGGCTTTGGACATGAAGAAAAGTAGGGGGTCTTTGGAAGGAAATGGTCCGAAAATGGGGGTCACTGGAACTGAAAAGAAGCCTGAAAATGAGGGACTTATAAGTGGTACATAACCATACTCCTCCCAATGTGAGAACTCCACCCCCCCCAAACCCTGTACAGTTATGTTTGCTGTCATAACACAATTTTGAAAACATTTTTAATTGTTTTGTACACATTTTTACATAACAGTTAATTTCAATTACACACACCACGCACATGCACACAGACAAACACACACACAAATTTAACACCACACAAAGTCTAAAATAATGAGGAAGTGGCATTCAAAGGAAAAAAGAATAAGTTTTTAATTTTGTCTACAAGAAACTTTCTAAAATTTAAGAGGTAACATAAACATACTCCATGTGTGAAAAATCATATTATTTGCCAATACCTTACCTAGTTGTAAATTACTAGGGCATTGCGATATGAAAAGAACTGCAGAGTGTAAGGGTCACTCTAGCCAAAACACAAACATCCAGGCCTACACTTAAGCACATGTGGCATTGTGGTGTATATCACTTATACTTGACAGTTACTGACCTTGACGTCCAAAAAATGGTTCCCGGTTTCTGGTAGAGACCTTACTAACAATGCACGCAAAGAGTCGCCAGACACCTATGTGATACCGAAGGAGTATTGTAGTATGATTTTAGGTCTAACAAGAAATGTGTTCCAAAGTGGGACAAGTGTAACACTTTCTGTGCGTTTCTGTGCGTTGATAGTTATGCCCTGTTCTTGCGTGTTAATGATTACAAGGGGGGGGGTGGGGTTTGTGGGCCTATAGACCTTTTGCTCAACTCCTCCAAATAAATGTTTTGTTTTCATCCTGTGGTAATGGGAATAAAGTTGATGAACAATTGATCTTTCACCCAGAACTCTCTTATAGACTTACTTAGAAGGCCAACAAATATCCAGAGTTTTCGGAACTAGAGATAGACATAGATGCCATGTGTTGCGACTGGCCAGATGAAAGGGCCAGCTTTCTATTGTAGATGTTGTGGCGCATCCCCCGGGGCGCAACCGGGGGGGGGGACATGACTAATAATTATTTCAAATAAAAACACAAAAAAACACCATAAAATTAAAAAAAAAAAAAACTTCCAAGGGCCCTCTGTGTTGTTGTTGAAGGCATGCTGAAGGGATTTCAATGTACTGGTAGGTGTAGGTAAGTCTGAACTGTTTTGATGTTCCACATAAGTTTGTGTTATTGCTCCTTCGCTTCGAGAATGATTGTTGTTGAAGGATTCTGGTGGTGAGAGTATGCATTACCCATACGTGGAATGCATCCTCTCACCTATTGATTTTGCGGTGTTTTTCATTCATTATTATCAGGATAATATTTGCTAAGTGTATGGCCAGCTTTCACCATCCTTTGGTTCGGGTATTACCATACTTTGTTCTGTACAGTGTTCATTTGGATTTTGATACGGTCCGATTCGACCTATAACACGTATTTTCCAGAAAAAAATGATAAAAATCTAAGGGTAGTACTTTGAATACTATTAGTGCCTAAAATTATTAAATTATAGGAAATGAAAGAGGAAAGATGTTTGAAAAAAAAAAAAACACAGTGCGCCACGGTGGGATGCGAACCTGAGATCTCAGGATCGCGGGAAGGAGGGCCGAACCGCGGAGCTAAGGGGAGGAGGGGATGTTGGGAGTTATGAATTAGTGTTGAAAAATAACTACTTAAGGCTGGGTTAAAACCTACCTACTTAAAAACAACGTCCAAACAAATTCTAAATTTCAACTTTTGAGTAGCGAATAAGATTCGGATTTAAGATTATAAACAATGACTCCAAAAGCGGTCAAATTTGGTATCAAGGTGAAGAGAAAAGATTTGTTTGTATGACGTTTCTCCGAGCATTCCGAATGCTTCGAAGACGGCTCTTAATCTGCGCATGTCATGTGATCATTTGTCCTTCCCCTCCAAGCCCTCCTTCCCCCCCTCTGATTCTTATCGTGACGTTCACGTGGTCTCCTTTAAATAAAGATCATAAATTCACTTTTTGGTCCAGATGTATGCTGTTTCGTATGTTTTTCAGCGTCTCAACCCTGTTGAAACCATTCGAAGGCGCTCCATGCGATTACAGTTAAAATGTTGGCTACATATAGATATCTGGGGCCGTTTTAGGTGATTACCTGGTATTTCACTACGAAACATGTTGAAAGAGTTCCGCCAAAGCCTAGTCGTGAGCTACGCCCCTACCGGTGGTTCCCCCCGGGAACCGTCTGCGTCTAGCAAAGTGAAAACATTATTTTTGGTTAGCTGGTCCAACCCACCAAGATAATGTTTCACTTTCACTAGGATGGTTGTTTTTCATGGGAGACAAATAAAGTTCGGTCAGGTGTGTGTGCCATCCCGAAGAATGGCCCATTAGTTATTTTGTCAGATTTTGTGCCCTTTCCTATAAAGCCCCCACATTGCTCACATTTCAAGTGTCACAATGCTTTAGTTTTCAACGTGTGAACAAAGATCATGAACACATGACATCAATTTATCTGGCCATGGCCAAGCATCTTAACTTTTAAACAATTGTTCATATTGGTGTCACACATAAAGGTACAGCAATGAATACAAACAAGCTAACACCTAATTTTACTTTGAGATTTTTCTAAAAGAAATTGGTTAAGTTCTCCTATTTCAGTCCACCCTGATTTTGACCTATGACAGTGAGTGCAATTCCACTTAGTAGTGCCTTAAATTAGGTCAATTGGGAAGGTGTGGACAATAACAAATTTACACACAGATTACAGAATGCACCACCATGGCTACATCACATACACTTGGTTGTTAGTTTAGCCACATAGCGTAATTCATACGGCAAAGGACATTTTTTAATTTTTGTCATAAAGCAAACTTTCTAATTTAAGAGGTAACATACTCCATGGACAAAATCATTTTATTGCACTACCTATACCTAGTGGTAAATTACATGGCATTGCTTAGATGAAAACTGCAGAGTGTCCGGGTCCCTCTAGCCAAAACTAAACTCCAGCCCTACACATAAGCACCTGTGGTGTATATCTAATTACTGACCTGATGTCCAAAAAATGGTGTCCTGTTTCCTGGTAGAGACCTTACTAACAAAGCATGCAAAGAGTCGCCAGACAACTATGTGAACCAGAGTATTGACTATGATTTTAGTCTAACAAAGAATGTGGTTATCAAGTTTTACAAGTGTAACCTTTTCTGTGCGTTTCTTGATAGTTATGCCCTGTTTCTGCGTGGTTAATGTATTCCAAGGGGGGGAGTGTTTTTGGGCCCTATAGACCTTTTGCTCACTTCCTCCAAAATAACTGTTTTGTTTTCATACTATTTTGTGGAGTAATGGAAATAAAGTTTGATGAACATATTGATCTATCACCCATCCTTTCTTATAGACTTACTTCGTAACCCACAAATAATCCAGAGTTTTCGGAACCAGAGATAGGCCTAGAATGCCATGTGTTGCGTCTAGCCAGATGAAGGGGGCCAGCTGTATTTTTGTAGATGTTGTGGCGCATCCCCCGTGGCGCAGGGGTGGGGGCATGATGGGTATGACATTCTCCAAGACATGCAATCTCATCAATAATTAAAATTCCAAATAACTTCCAATGCCCTTGTGTTGTTTGTTGAAGGCGTGCTGAAGGGATTTCAATTTACTGGTACCTGTCTTGACTGTTTTGCTGTTGCACATAAGGTTGTGTTATGCTCCTTCGCTTGGATAATGATTGTTGTTGATGAAAGGATTCTGTTGGTGAGAGAATGCATTACCCATACGGGAATGCATCCTCCCACCTACTGATTTTTGTCGGATGTTTTTTTCCATTCGCTGTATCATGATATATTTGCTATTGTAATTGCCAGCCTTTTCACACCATCCCTTTGGTCGGTATTCACAATACTTTTCGTCTTTTACGAGTGTATTCATTTGATACGGTCCGAACGGGAACCTATAACACGTATTTTTCCAGAAAAAAATGAAATAAAAATCTAATAGTACTTTGAATACTATAGTGCCTAAATATTCATTATAGGAAGATGAAAGCGGAGGAAAAAAACAGTGCGCCCCAGGATGGGATTTCGAACCTGAAGATCTCAGATCGCGGGACGAAGGCCTAACCGCTGGAGTGGCTAAGCAGGATGTTATTAATTAGTGTTGAAAATTATAATAACTAACCTGGTAAACCTTACCTGAACTTAAAACAACGTCAAAAAATTCTAACATTTACACTTTGAGTAGCGATAATGATTCGATGTGTTAGATCTAAACAATTACTCCAACATCGTCAAATTTGGTATCAATTTGAAGAGAGAAAGATTGTTTGTATCGTTGCCCGAGCACTCGAATGCTTCCGAAGACGGCTTTAATCATGCATGTCATGTTATCATTTGTCCTTCCCCTCCAATGCCCTCCTTCCCCCCCTCTGATGCTTATCGTGACGTTCACGTGGTCTCCTTTAAATAAAGATCATAAATTCACTTTTTGGTCCAGATGTATGCTGTTTCGTATGTTTTTCAGCGTCTCAACCCTGTTGAAACCATTCGAAGGCGCTCCATGCGATTACAGTTAAAATGTTGGCTACATATAGATATCTGGGGCCGTTTTAGGTGATTACCTGGTATTTCACTACGAAACATGTTGAAAGAGTTCCGCCAAAGCCTAGTCGTGAGCTACGCCCCTACCGGTGGTTCCCCCCGGGAACCGTCTGCGTCTAGCAAAGTGAAAACATTATTTTTGGTTAGCTGGTCCAACCCACCAAGATAATGTTTCACTTTCACTAGGATGGTTGTTTTTCATGGGAGACAAATAAAGTTCGGTCAGGTGTGTGTGCCATCCCGAAGAATGGCCCATTAGTTATTTTGTCAGATTTTGTGCCCTTTCCTATAAAGCCCCCACATTGCTCACATTTCAAGTGTCACAATGCTTTAGTTTTCAACGTGTGAACAAAGATCATGAACACATGACATCAATTTATCTGGCCATGGCCAAGCATCTTACTTAAAAACAATGTAATATTGGTGTCACACATAAAGGTACAGCAATTACATACAAACAAGCTAAACCTAATTTTACTTTGAGATTTTTCTAACAGAAATGGTAAAGTTCTCCTATTTTCAGTCCACCTGATTTTGACCTACATGTATTGCACAGTGAGTGAAATATCCACTATATTGCCTAATTAGGTCAAATATGGAAGGTGTGATCAATAACAAATTTACACACAATTACAAGTAATGCAACCATGGCTACATCACATACACTTGGTTGTTTAGTTTAGCCACATAGCTTAATCATAAGGCAAGGGCATTTGTTAATAGTGACTCCTTGAGTACAATTGTAACATAAAAAAACTTGAGGTTATTTGCTTAGTTTTACTTGCACTTTATGACTGTACTACATTCAGCATTACTTGAGAAAATTGTTTGCAGTCAAAGTTCACAAACCAAACAACACAGTTTATCCTTGCCTTCTAGGGACGAACATTCTTCACACAGGATACCCATACCCCTGCGAAGTGATGTCATGCGCTTTCTCAAACATTTTGTCATGGGATTCTCTGATGTTAAAGTGGGCCATTTTGGGACTGAACTAAGTATAGCACTAGCCCTAGTAAAGTTGGCTGCATGACAAAACATTAGTCACTGGTTGATGTAGAAACTGAACTGAAGCCCTCCTGGGGCTTGTATGCTACTGAAAATACATTATAATTTATAAACTAGGAAGTAGCATTATCTGAAACATTTACTAGATATGCATTGATACTATACAGCTACTTTATACTGACTTCTCACAGAAAATAGGGATGGAATTTGTGCATGATATGTACATGAATTGATAAATGAACCAAATTAAGTAATGAGTAATTAGCCTAGATAGTAAGGAACTGGATCTAACATTCTTGGTTAATCTTTTTCCCTCTGGGTGATTTTTTCATTTTTTCAAAGATCTACAAATGCGCCTTTAACAACCGCACCTAGTTTTATCAAGATGTCTCAAAAACCTTCAGATATCATTTTTTTTGTGTGTTGAATATATTCACTCCCATAAGCCCTTTATTCCCATTTACAGTATGTGACCCACATATTAACTGTTTGCCTGTGGCTTTGAATACATTTAGAGCTCTTGAATGTTCAATTCATAAGGTCCACAATAAAATTGATAAATCTCTAAAGATCAGTTTGACCACTTGACAATTTATGTGTACCAGGATGTGATATACATGTGTACTTGTCTGAATAACTGTATCTAACAAACAACATTTCAGTAATTTATGAAAAATATTTAAAGCCTCCCCATGATGGTACAACAAATTCTAAGAAAAAACATACATGATAAATGAACATTAACAAGAACAAAAGGCCTCTATCTTCTTCACCACTTGAGCATTTGGAAACATTTTTATTCCAATGACAAAAATGGTATCTATTAAATAGTAAATCAGGACATATTTGCCTTCAGGTCATAATATGCAATTTATTTTACACGCTATTATGTTCATGAGTTCATTTTTTTTTACAATATTAGCCGTAAATGCAAGACAGTTAAAAGCACTCATGAGTGAAAACATTTCAACAGTTGTATAGCTCTCATGGACTTGTTGCGAAGGGGAGAAATGGTGCACGGTAAAGCACCAGGCGATGGGGGTCACAATTTCCTAAATCAAGAGAATTCATTTTTCAATGACTGTTTGTAATCAAAAATACAATTTTGGTGAATGATTCAAGCTGGCTATCAAAACGACCTGAAAATGTTGTGTGTGTAAGCAAAATTGAGTGGAGTTGGATATTAACCCTAATGCCCCATCTGTTTCTCCCAGGAGGGAGTGAAGGAATAACGGAAGAGGAGAATGCCCATATGTGTCTTCGTTTCATGACGCAATTGCTACATCAGGGACTGAGTGCATTTTTTCACTCGGTGCATTGATGTTTTTGGTGTTTGGTACCGTTAGGGTTAATGGTATTGTCTGAAACAGGTTGACCTCTTTTATGCCTTCCAAGG
>JAMKCH010023619.1:0-65573 GCA_023653785.1 Ophioderma brevispina
AAAGACACCCCCCCCCCCGTTATGCATGAAAAAGTCACTAAAATAACCTGAACTTAGACGGCATGCCGCGTGGTGTGAATAGCGACTTCTACCGGGTATTTTTCATTTTGTAGGGCCTAATGGCAAGGTTAAAAGCTGCTGAAGGATCTTTAAATAATTTAAATGCACTAACTACATGCCGGTTCCAGGCTAAACATTTCATGACCCCTAAAAGTTGGGCCCCCTTTTGTGGCTCAAATGAAAAAGTCGCTAAAATTACCCAATTTTTTTAAGCCGCACTACCATTGGCGTAGCCAATGGAGGAGGGACACCACCTCACCCCCCCCCACACACACACACACACACACAATCAATCGAGAAGGGGAGCCAAAAATGGGAAGGAAAAAAGAAGAGAAAAGAAAAAGGAAAAAAGAGGGAAGAAGAGAAGGGGGAAAGAAGAGAGAAAAAGAGGGAAATGGGGAAGAAGAGAATTGGCAAAGAAGAGAAGAGAAAGGTGGGAAGAAGAGAAAGAGAAAGAGTGAAGACGGAAAAGAAGGAAACAGGGAAATTTGTGCTCTGAAACACTAACTTTTAGCTTCTAAAATGGCAAAACCCAGGACCTCACGGGAGCTTCGCCCCTAGGACCCCACCCCTCGTACAATAATCATCCCTCATGCAAGTACAAGAATCGGGAAGGAAATCTCTCTTGATCTCTCCCGATCAGGTTCTGCGGCGCACTACGTGCCGCATGGTACGGGTAAAGATACCGTAATGTAATTAAAATGTGGCTTGATAATCTTTATGTATACATTGAAATGTGAAGAAATCTAAATTACAAAACAATTTGAATAATTCTGATATCTTTAAAGAGTGCTCTTTAAGATGGAATAAAGTATCTATCCCTACTATATGGCTCGTCGTCTCAGTTTTCAGTTTGGGTAATTTTAGCTTTTTCATGCGGACCACGGGGGGGGGGGGCAACTTTATTTGGGCATGGAAATCTTTGATATTTGCCTGTTTCATGGTCACAGGCATGCAGTTAGTGCTTTTAGATCATTTAAAGACCCTTCAGCAGCATTTAACTCTGCCCTATAAAATGGATAAAAATATATTTCCACATTACGATGGGGCCATTTGAACCCTCCCAATGAAAACGAAAGGAGTAACATTAAAATGCTGATTATATCCCAGTTGAGATCAAAATGGTCAATAGTTCTGTGCAATACAAACGTCGTAACTAGCTATAACTGATTGAGTTTTGGAGCAAATACACTGTTATAACGGCACTTAAAAATACACGGTTGTCACCTATATTACTCAATTTTGCTCAAGGTAACAAATTTTTTACGGGCCGCCGTTTGAGAACGGAAAGGAATATGAATTTTATGTTTGTGACCTACCCTTAGTTACCCTAACAATTATCACTGAGGAGAGCTAGAGCAAAATCCAAGGTCTATGGTGAACTCCCTTCCTGTTTTGGCATTAAAACCTTATGAATTCATTCATAATTGTATAGTGCACGATATGGTGAAATCAGTTTTTGACAATTATCTTAAAAACCTTTGACTTTTGGATATAAAAATGTATTACTGACCCACCATAATGTGACCATTCCGCACATTTTGAGTGGTCTCTCAACCTTCTAGGTCCAATGGTTCTGTAGATACAGTCAGTATGGATTCCTGAAGAGTATAGCTCTGGACATATAATGCATACAAAACCACCATGAGCTACTAGAGTATAATACATATGAGCGAGTTTTGTGTATAGTACGTTCTATGTTGATAATCAATGGCCCTAACCTGATGAAACACTGATAATATTTCTAAGCTAAATGTTAGTGAGGTGAGTAGAGTAAATGTAATCAGGGACAGTCTGATGTAACATGGATGTTAATGTCAGCGTACAATGAATAGAGTTATAATTTTTTTTTGTGGTGGTCTTTTTTCAGTCCAATAATTCTATCGATATTTTCCTTGGTAAGTAGCTAATGGAACGGCTTGGTCACATGGTTGGAAGATCGGTCTTGGGAAAATACACTTTAGTAATATATTAAAAACACGAAGGTCACAGACCGGTCAAACAAGGTTCATGTCGTGGGAATAAACTCTGACGTGCGTTTTCTTGTGATACACGCCATTTGCCACCATGCAAAAACATCAATTTTGAAACTCTAGAGGGCGCACTATTTTTTTTCAAATGTGCCAGTGTATCTTTAACCCAACGTATTATAGACCTAATCAATAAAGGGGACCTTTACCCTATTCCATAGAAAGCAGTGACAAAATGCCTTCGTGCCATGTCTTCCATGTAAACCAATACATGTAATGTATACATTATTTCCGATTTCGGCTACCTTAGTAGTAGTAGTAAAGTTTTAAATCCGGTTTTGTCCCCGTAAACGGGGGTGGCCGGATTCACCTCACACTGGCAGCAACCGCCTTTACTCCTTCCTTCCACTTCACCCAATTCAATGCATCCTCCATCCTCAACCCAACCCTCCTACTCTCCTCCTCCACTTGCAAAATGGATAAGGGCCCTTATCTCCACAATAGGCCTAATTGGCAGTTTTTGATCGTATTCACTTCTATAATTGACATACATGCTTGTTCCAAAATGCCCTAACCTTGATTTTTAATGAGTTTTATTGTGTTCTATCTAGCAAATTACTGACATGCGACCGTGTGTACGAAAATTTTTATTTTTTCGCGCGGTTTTTATTAGCAATTTTAATTAATTATTGACGCAGGAGAGAACTAATTTTCCCCACAGACTGCAGAATAAATCTTAAATATGTATTCTGTTTTAATTCAATTTATCAATCGTCGTTGATATAAGGCAAATTTAGTCATAATCAAGCAGTCAAATTCCAGCAGAGTTTTGCAATGTTTACATATTTCCAAGTACCTGCGAATGACCGTAAATAAACAAAACCGTTACCCAAATTGATCGTAATGGTGGTCAACGGTTCTGAGTTCTGAACTTTCATACGTTGTGTGCTATATGAGAATACACGCTTTGCTCAACCCCGATAATGCATCTCATGATGTTCTCATTTTCATCCGGGAACTTGTACCAGCCTCAGGTTATCTATATACGGTTCAGAGCGCAATATACATACCGGAAGACTTACTTAAATCTTGTGACGTTGCTTTGAAAGCCCATGTATGGCGGTGGAATTTATTCGGTGAACATTAATGTAGTTCGTGACTGTGAATTTTTCCTTACAGGGTTCATGTACTATGAGTGCATTTTGTGCTTTAAAAATATTGTATCTTTTATGTGACCAGTTGTAACTACAATCAAACCAGATATTTTCTTTTCATTAAATTTTCTTTAAGGACGTGATCAGAGCGTTTGGTTTTTTTGGGGGGGGGATCCGCAAAAAAAATATAGGAAGCAATGCCATGCCACTGGTATTCCTACTTTATCTAAACTATGACACATTCTGTGTATCTGGTACAAAAATCAGTTACCACTTTTCCCCGCGTCAAAATGCCCAACTACCAAACTATACCTACATATGCAGGATAAAAATCTGTATCTGATGAAATCTGTAAGGGTCCTGATAAACGGTGTAACTAAAGTTATGGGCGCTAACCTAGGTGCTTTGATACTCATTTTTAATAGTAACTTACACCGGTTTCCCTCTTTCACTATTTTACGTGGAGCGAGTTTACTATACTTTCTTACGGCAAATGACACCAACATTATGTTTGTTGCATTCACAACGTTGTGTTATTTC
This sequence comes from Ophioderma brevispina, assembly GCA_023653785.1. Lineage (NCBI taxonomy): Eukaryota > Metazoa > Echinodermata > Ophiuroidea > Amphilepidida > Ophiodermatidae > Ophioderma > Ophioderma brevispina. The sequence goes on from JAMKCH010023619.1 coordinate 3,725, forward strand.
ATTCCTACACCAACGAAGCGAATCTTTGCATTCAGGATAGGGATTGAAATATATTTCATTCAAGTTGTTGATAGGTCCTTCAAATGGAGTTGTATATTCGAGCAGTGCTCCATCATAACCACGTTGCCTACACACAATATCCGCATGGTGTCGGTTCCACGAATCAGGGCAGATTCGGCCCCAGGTAATGCCATTAGAAATTTCAACTATCGCCCCCACAGTCGAATTGCCAACCAAACGTATTTGTATTGTGTTGTCTGTAAAGAATAATCATAGATATCGAGTTCTTAGTATTGCATTGGTAATGTAATGAAAAGAAGAGAATATGGTTTAGTGGTCATGGTTATTAAAGAGATATTAATAGATTCCATGGCAAGGGCGCCCTTATTTTTGACAAAGCCATATTTTTGCAGGTACACATAGCCTACCTCTAAATTAAAGTAATAATAGCACAGTTTAGAAGGGATACCCCAATTTTTCAAATATTTTAGATTTTTGCACAGTTGCATTGGTTAGTGGCTAGTGTGAATGGTAAAGCTCGAACTTCTCTATGTGTCGCATAAGAAAGAATTTTGTAAGTAGAATAATTAATATCGGATCCCGATAACAATTCAACGGCCACTACAAACGTCATTCCAATATGAAAGAGCCGGGAAATAGCGCCATGTACGTGTCAACGCTCGTCCATTGGCTCGCGCAAATCAAGTTAGTGTCATTTTCGAGAGATTGTGCTATTTTATAATGGACAGACAGAAAATGTTACGTTTCCAACGCTGCCGTTGAATTAGGATCGGGGGATCCCCAAATGAAATTACAAAATAATAATAATAATGATATTTAATTCTTATAACGCGCGACAAATCCACCGAAGTGCTCAGGGAGTGCTGTGGAGCGACTCAGGCTGCTGCAACACAACGAGTAAATCCAGAACGACAAGGAAGTCTTTATGGGAAGAAGTCCGATTTTAGATGCAGGAGGAAACCGAAGTTCTCGGAGAAAATCTGCGAGGGCGAGTATGGATCAGCAACTAAATTCACGTACGACACAGGCTCCGCAGGGGATTGAACCCATGCCGCATTGGTAAAGGCGAGTGGATGAGCCCGCACTCCAAATCCCTTCTTTTCTGACGCATGCACACTTTCGAGCATTACCGTTCGCAGGTATAGTTTTACTAGACAATTACCACCGCAACTGTGCATAAACCTCACAAATTTGAAAATGGGGCGCCCTTCAAAAATGTGTTCTTATTGCTTTAAAAAAATCACCCCTAAATAAGGCAACGATCATTTCGTTGTGAAACTAGAGATATCTAGTTTTCCGTGTCGTGCAACAAAGTCGTATCTACACCTAAATAGGCATATTTAGTAATAAATTGAAACTGTCACCTGAAATGTATATCAAATTAAGCGTAATGATCTACTTTTTCATATTATATAAATAACTCAATTTCGCCAAAAATGTCAGTTACGACTTTGTTGCACTCACATGACGATTTCTATAGTTATTACTTGATAAACATATAAGCGCTAATTCTGGCTGCGGTCGCACGTTAGTCCAGCTCTATGGCAAACGGTGGGAATTGATCCATTCCCACGTCCCATTTCGTGATATCGATAATATGACACAAAGCACGGTAAACCAAGCTTATTGCCACTTAAGTCCTAATATTGAACCTTGATTTTAATTGGTGAGCCATCGTTCCCGTGTCATCTTCGTCGTCAAACTGATATTCCATACGAACTCGTTTTCAACTTGCCCATTCACTAATCGCCATCTTCCCTGTGCGTTCTGTTCTAAAATGCACAAAAACTTGTTTAGCCTATTGGTTCAGGCCCAGAATCTGCCATATTTTTATTCCTACTTTTCCGCTAACGTGAGTTAAAGTTATACATTAGCACATGATATAAAATATTTTGAAAGCAATCTCACATTTTCAGAAATATACATTTCTTCTTTCAATTGAATCGCAATGTCTAGGCCATTGGAAGAAGAGAAATACCTATCCTGTTACAAAATCTGATTTTTGATGATTTTCATTTTCGATTTAGCATATCACTGATAGTGCCTTTAATAAGAGGCTAAGACATCCAAGTATTTGTATGCTATTTTTATGTTTGCCGTAACTAATCACAAATGTGTATACATTACATACATAGACTCGTCCTCATTGATATTAACCACAAAGGTGCAGACCGGTCAAATAAGTGCACGGCCGTGAGAATAACTCTGGGTGTGTTTTCTTTCTTCTTTACACGCCATTTCCGCGTCCTGCTGAAATTAAAGGTGCAACGAGAGATTTGAGGCACCAATATTGTGGTCCCATATAGGATTTGCATAGATTAGACACTCAAAAGATCTCTTACCTTAATTTGGCTACAAATTCTTAAAAGAGAAAAGGGCGATTTTTGATTTGCTTAATATTTCAATATAAACAAGGCTGAATTTATTTGCTCCTCTACGAAATTAAAATTTCAGTCCACGATTTTGTACCAAAGAAACAGTTTCTCATCTTATCCTTTTCCGATGGGGTATATTGTTGATGGAAAGCTTTACAATAGGGTTTAGAATTTTTCACATTTTTTCAGGACACCTGTTGTGAAATCTCTGTTGCACCTTTATGTTCACCGGGTGACATTAATTATAAAATCGTTCTGTTTACCTATACGATCTGATTTGGGCTTAATAATTTCAACTGAGGCGATGTACAAACAATGCGCAACTATTTTTTTCAAATGTGTCCCAGTGTCCTCTTTAATTAACTTCATCATGTTCAGCTTCAGTTTCATTGTTTTTTTCAGAGAACAGAGTCCATCATTTTCATGAAAGCACACAATTCCGTTTGTCAAACTTCGGGGTTTTCGTATAGTTATGTGGTTTTAAATTAAGGCATTTAATTTGTAAAAAATGAGATGAACACATTTACAAATCATTTAGATCTACCCCACTTATATCTTCAATTCGTCAGATGATCTTATATGCTGTGTTTGCCTTTAAGGCCCGAAGCCTGGACACCTCAAAGTAGTGCTCCCCTGGTTAATGGGGATTTTCCGTAACCTGACCCATCTGACGCAACTTGTTTACGGGTTTTTGCTTAAGGTTTCCGAATTCATAAGTGTGTCAGAATTCGCGGTTAATGTTTCAATAAAGACGCACTGCTTGTCGGCATCTGACATTCTCTGGTAAGGGATTGCCTGGAGGTTTTCACTGTCAAATGACCTATGAGTTGCCTATGTGACATTTTAATTATTCGGGTAAAAGACATTCACTGGTGAGCACAGGATTACATAACGACTTGTGTGGACATTGACTTCAATATGATTTGTGATGTATCCTGTTATGATTTTTATTTTTTCAAGTGGACTTTTGTTTTTACACAGTCGGGGAACTCGACTGTGTTTTCTTCTGTACGGTTTCTTGCACAGTCGAGGGGCTCGACTGTGCTTGTTTCTGTATTTTCTTTCTTTCTCTGTCAACTTCCGGTCAAACTTCAATTTGCTCGTCTGCCACATCCTCCATCAATGTGACAGGACTTGGACACAAACATCAATGACCACTCCCTCATATGTGACCCACTGTTTGGGGTCAAAGGTCACTAAAGGTCACAGGAGCCAAAAACGTTGTTTTCACTAAATATGCTACTCCTCCTACAGATTATGTTGCATGGTAACGTAACCGATGGATATGAATCAGCTCGGGACCCTTCAAAAAAGTTATGCCCAGCATGACGATTCAAATTTCATTAAAGGGGCATTTCCTGCGTGAGTTTAAAATATCTCAAAAATTCAAATCTACATCTCAGGTGGTAGATTGATGCTACTTGCACATGTATGTGTATAAATTCCCTACAGGTCAATGTCGGTCTTCAGGGTCAAAGGGCAAATTTTCAAAATGGTCCGATGGAGCTGAAATTTTACGGAAATGATCCTTATTACATTCTAAATATGTTGAAAATTTTTCCGAGTCCAAAGGTCATTTTGGAAACCGCTCCGATGTTAAGTGCTGGAATTTGACGAAATGAGTCCTGATGACATCTAACCTTTTTAAAATATTTGAGGTCAAAGGTCATTGAGAGGTTCAAGTCAAATTCCTCAGAAATGCTCCATGGGAGCCTGATTTTGATGAAATGATTCTTATGATATTCTAAACATCTTAAAATATTTGTTGCGGTCAAAGTCAGGTAAGAGGTCAAAGGTCAAATTTGCAAAATGCTCCCGATTGAGCTGACATTTGAAAGAATCTTATGATATATGAAATATGTCTAAAATATTTTCCGAGATCAAAGATCATTTAGGGTCCAGGTCACTTACCCCCTCGACTGTGCTCAGATCTGTCTCCAGATCTAGTTTTCTTTCTTCTTCTTTCTCTTTCTTCTTCTTCTTCTTCTTCTTTCTTTCTGTCACATGCTAATATCTCAGACAATGTGAACATTCCATTTTAAATCCTTTTAAACCAAAACTGGTCACAAGGACCATTACATGCACAGAACTTTTGACATGACCGATTGGTGTCACAGTCAAGATAGAGGTCACATGGGTCAACACCGTTAACCATGCAAAAAATCCAGAATTAGCTCAATCTCAAACTATACTGTCATCTTGGTAGGACTTGATCAACACTACAAAGAAGTCAATCATGACTTCATCACTTTACCATGGTTTTAGTGGGTCAATGTCAAAATACTGTCACTTACGTTTACACTCAAATCACTACTCCTCCTACAGATTAAGAATCCTGAATCGTGTTGAGTCATACATATGAATTAGCTTGAGGCCCCTTTACAAAAGTTATGGGTCAATAATGGGGTCACATTGGGTCACAGAGGTCAAACATATTACTGTGTGTAAAATTTAAAACAAGGTCAAATAAAAATCTCTTTATCCCACCCTGTAGTACTTGATGAGAGCTCAATAAAAAGTCAATCATGACACTTCACAATACCCCTGTTTAGGGGTCAAAGTCAAAATAGATCAAATTACGTTATACTTCAAATCAGCTATCTCCTTTTACAGATTACTAGTATGATCGCGTGACCATGTATGTGATGCAGCTTGACATCCCCACAAAATTACTTATTTGAATTTGATCAAAGGTCATTTGGGGTTCACATGAGTTCCAAGACCTGATTTTCACTAAAAAGCTTTCTTCTTCTTACAAGTTCCGGTCTGAGTACTCTTGACTGTGTTCAGATTTTGATATGGACGGTCTAGTTTTCTTCTTCTTCTTCTTTCTATCTTTCTTTCTTTCTTTCAACATGCTAATTCTCAGCGGCAACATGTCATATTGACCAAAACTAGTGTCAAGGACACGTCATACCCGAACTTTTGGCATGACCAGATTGGTGTCAAGTCACGATAGGGTCACCAAGGGTCCAACAACGCTCACCATGCAAAAATCTAGAATTAGCTCAATCTCAAAACTCATACTGTCATCTTGTAGGACTTGATCAACACTACAAAAAGTCAATCGTGACTTCATCACTTGAACTCCGGTTTAGGGTTCAAGTCAAATACTTCAATTTTACGTTTACACTTTAAATCACTACTCCTCCTTTAGATTAGCAGAACCGATCGTGTGAAGTCATGACATATTAATTAGCTTGAGCCCCTTTAACACAAGTTATGGGTCAAGAGTCAATCATGGGGTTCATCTGCGGGTAACAAGGTCAAACATATTTACGGCGTGTTAAATTTAAAAAAAGTCAAATAGCAAATCTGTTTATCCCCATCTTTAGGACTTGATGAGCGGTCTATAAAAGTCAATCAACGACTTCTCACTTGAACCATGGTTTAGGGGTCAAAGGTGTCAAAAATACTACTTCAAATTACGTTACCCGTCAAATCACTACTTCTTCTACAACAGATTATTATTTATGTATCACGTGGCTCATAGTTGTCGTGTAGTTTTGCATCCCTACAAAAGTTCACGTAATTAAATTTTGATCAAAGTTCCTTTGGGGTCACAGGAATCCAAAACCTGGATTTTCAACTAAAAATGCACTTCTACAAGTGTCCGGTCTGAGTACTCTCGACTGTTGTTTCAGATCTGTAAACAGATCATCTCCTTTTTCTAGGTTTTGACATCTAATTCCCTATTGCCATGGTGAATTTACGCAAATATACCATGCTCTAACCCTGCACATTTGACCTGGAAAACCTATAGTTATATTCATTACAACAATACACAACGGTCCTTTTGCCTGTTTGATACATATAGTCCTTTAATAAGGTAAAATATAGTACACTTCCCCCCTCCCAACAGCTCGTCGTTTTGCCGCGTAACTTGAGACTGGCAAGGAATTGGACGGTTAGTTGGCTGACTCTTTTACATGAACACACGTCACAGTCTATAGCGTCACCGTGCACATGAGTGATGCACCCTGTTGAGTGGTGGGACCATTTTGTATACGAAATATGTTTTGCATTTGTTTTTATAAGTCCACACAAGGGAATACCAAAATAGTCCCTCAATCTATGAAAAGTACTAGTACCCTAGACAAAAGAAATAAGAGCCTTGCTCCTCTCAGCTAATGGATGAGATTTCTGGCCAGACTTGGTCCTGGACCATATATTTTAACCCTCTCATAGCGGCGCGTATTCTAGATTACGTGTGCGCTTTATTTCCATTTATTCCATATTCATATTTATAGTCCATCACATTATTCATAACATTTACTGGACATAGAACATTATTAAATATATAATTGAATACGAATAGAAACGATATGTTTTCATGGCCTGTACATAATAAAGTTTACTGAAAGATACACTGCAAAACGCATAGCAAGTTACCGCAATTTTCCTCATTCAGAGATAAAAAAAGGGAAAAAACTAAGGTTATGATGATTAACTGGACTCTGCATAACAAAGGCAATTTATGAGAGAATGGCAATGTAGAACCATTATAACCAGAACATGATAATAATACTTTACAGTGGGTAGATCGGTAGCATGCATCTTAAAACAAATAAGCTACGAGACGGAAACACGCACAGACAACAGACAAGGACAAGGAGGGAAGGGAGGCAGCAAAATGATCAAAGGAAACATGACCAACGATAACGAATAATACACATGACAAAGAGCACAAAAGAGAACCCCGAAGGAATAAATTGGATGGAATTTTTCACAAATACTGAAAGAACCAAGTTGGAAAAGATAAATATCGAAAAGTTTTAACCTGTGTCATTGAGTTGAATATGGGTCTGTGTGTGCCAGCCATAAGGAATTAGTACAGGTATACGGAAAGAAGAGAGTTCGATGTTATTATTTTTTGTCTGCCCAGACAAATGCACAAGACTTTTAGAAAAGTACTCTATTTGCAGGGAATAAAAACATAAAAATAGGGAACAACCTTTTATAAAAAAAGATGAATTCCCACAGCAATTAAAAACAGTGACAAGCGATAAGGAATGCTATACCCCAATCATAATTAATACTGGATGCTGAATGACCAAAGACAGAAAATATACTTTGTATAAGGAGTAATTATGAGTGATGTCATATATTAAAAGAGACATGGAAGCGTGTAGCAATTTGAAGTATGGCAATGGGGCAATGTTTTTAACAATGATTATGTCAGCACTCATGGATAACCTACATAATAGCAGATATCAAGGGTGAACAAATAATCAATAGGATGACCAGATAACAGATCCGTGTAAATTATCCTCAGTCAGGTATCATAACCCAAAATAAGGAACAACGCATATAGGCTCTTAATACGAAACACATAAGCATGACAGCAGAAAACCCATGCCCCACTGCCCCCACGGCTTCCTCAGGCCGTTTTGAGAAATTACCGCACGTGTGTACTTGGGCGGACGAAGTTAAATGGGAAATACGAGCGATGGTAAAACTCATAAGCGCGATAAGAGCATCAAGATTGTATAAGCATAAAATAACCCGTATATACGGAGCATAAGCGCATAGACGCATAAGACTGCATAAAGCATAAGAATAACCGTATAAACGATCATAAGCGCATAAGAGCTTAAGCGCATAAGAGCATAAGACTGCATGACCAAGCGCATAAGAGCAAAAGACTGCATGACCAAGCGCATAGATAAGAGCATAAGACTGCAGGAAATAGGTCAAGATTTTTGTCAAGCTCAAGTTTGACTTACTAGTCATAACATCTATGTACAGTACATACATCACTAATTCCCGAAAAATAATACACTTTGATGTAAAATTAACAAAATAGAGGCATGTTAATTTTTACTTTTTTTGACATAACGAAGAAAACTGGCGGATTTTTCGCCACGGCTTTCATTTAATCAAAGCCCCACTTTTTGCTCTCCTCGTGACGCAAGTGATGACCAAAACATCGTGTGACTCGAATTGTTTAATTGCTGACACTGTAATATTATGGATTAATGGAAAGTAATAATAAAATTAGAGAAAAAAAAGTTACAGAATGACATATTTTGGTTTCATTTCGTTGTGTTTTAATTATTATTGAAGAAGCAACACGCGATATAGGGTCACAACTACGTAAATTATGGATGGTCCTCATTTTGACGTCACCATTTGCCTGCGAGTTGGATTTGGGGTCGGAATCGTTTTTCGAGTAAGCTATTGGCGGGAAATTAAGGGCAAAATACTTCACAAATGTGGACAATTTTTCAACTTATTTGATTTATATTAATCTACGTTACGTAAGCCTTTCCCATCCACTAACCAAATTTTCCAATATTCAGAAATCATGACATATTTCCTTTAAATGGGAAGATAATCGGAATAGTGTAAATCGCATAAGCGCATAAGAGCATAAACTTCCAATAAGCATAAGAATACCCGTATATACGGAGCATAAGCGCAATAAGAGCCTAAGCGCATAAGAGCATAGACTGCATAAGCATCGAATAACCTTATATACGGAACATAATCACATAATGAGCATACCATAAGAGGAAAAACTGCATTAAGCAAAAAAAATAAAGAATAACCGTATAAATACGGAGCATAAGCGTCATAAGAGCATAAGACTGCATGACCAAGTGCATAAGACTGCATGACCAAGAGCATAAGCGCATAAAAGAATAAGACTGCATGACCAATCGCATAAGAGCATAAGACTGCATGACCAAAAGAATAACCGTATATACACGCATAACGCATAAGAGCATAGCGCAATAAAAGCATCACGTATAAGTATAACATTTCAAGTACATTTAGGTAAAAAAAATAAAAAAAATAAAAAAAATAAAATCTTGAAAATTTGGACCCATGTCTAAGGGTTTTCTGCCGTTCAAAAACGGGTGATTTTACAGAGTGTTTTCCTCTCTTCTCTTTTCTAAATTGCACCACCCTGATCAGGTTTTTTGTGCAGAAAGGGGACCATGTCCCATTTTGGGAGATGCCACATCCCCGTTATGCCTTGACATGTCAGTATCCCCCATATCCCCGCCGCCCGATTATGCTCCGGAGGTATGGTAAATCGAATGCCTTTCTTACAACACCATCGTGCGCTATGCTCCGTATAGGCTTCCGTGGCTGGGGCTTTGCGTTTTCACTCTTATGCCTCTCTATGCGCTAAATGCTCCCGACATAACCGTTTTCCTTATGCTTAAATGGGCCCAAAAAACCGTACCTATGCTCTTATGCTCCGAATATACGCTTTTATTCTTATGCTTAATGCACTCTTATGCGAGTAATGCGGATTATGTTACCGTAATAGGCTATGGGCCCAAAACCGAAAACCTCCCCCCCCCCTTAGAGAAATTTTCATAATTCATCATGGGTTTTTTTTCTGTTAGCCTTGTTCCCTCAGCTATAGAATCTGCTTTGATTTGCCTTTAAAGAAATTGGTGGTGGGTGTGCGCGCCAAGAGCCGTTGCCATGGCAACGCAGTAATGAAAAATGAGAATTTAGAAAATGTCCTGATCTTTCTAACTAACAACATATAAAACTGCTCTAGGTGTCATTCTATTATGTCAAGGCTCCCATTTTATTGCAAGCAAATTGGAGATTCTTTGAGGTCGTAGAATGTCGATTTATGGCCGTTACCATGGTAACAATGTCTCAAAATTGGATTTTTTTTTGAGGCGAAAATTTTATATTTTTTTTAAAAGCGAAACCCCCCTCCGTCCCCTTAGAGAGTCATTCATCGAGTTTTTCTGTTAGCTTGGATCCTCTTTCTGTTGGAATCTGCTTGTTTGCCTTTGTGTAGGTGTATTTGGTTTGGGGTGGTAGGGGGGGTACTGGGAGCCAGAGCTGTTTTGCTATGGCAACGCAGTAATGAAAATGCGAATTTGGAAAATGTCATCAATCTTTCTAACTCCACAACCACCACATAAAAACAGGCTCTAGGTGTCAAGTTCTATGTATTTCAGGCTTTCCCATTTGATTGCAAGCAAGATTGAGATTATTTGAGGTCACAGAATGCCAATTTATGACCGTACCCATGTAACAGGTCCCCAAAATTAGCTTTTTTGAGGAGAAAATTTTATACTTTTTCATAATCGAAACCCTCCTTCCCCTTAGAGATTGGCATTCATCGAGTTTTTGTTTTAGCTAGGATCCTTGGCTATCAGAATTGGCTTTTTGCCTTTAAATTGGTGGGGGTGGTGTTTGCGCAAAGCAGTTGCCATGGCAATGCATTAATGACAATTGGAATTCAGAAAATGTCCATACTTTGTAACTAACAACTAAACATATTAATGTGTTACCATGGTAGAACTGTGCTGAAAATGACTTTTGAGGGGGAAATTTTTTTTTTGTGTAACAAATAACACAACAAAAACAATTTCAGTGTCTAGGTATATGAAGTTGGTAGCTACACAGTTGATTGCAATCAGATCTAAGTACTTGCTTTTCCCATGCATGTCTAAAGCACGTGGGTTAGCATGACACTGTCATAACTTTAAAAAATATGAATTAAAAAAACACTTGGCCTAAACATTATGACATCTTTTCAGTGTAAGGCATACAAATTAGGCTTACAAAACATTGATAATATTTAATGCATTCGCCTTTCCTCCCCTTCCTCCTCTTCCTCTTCCTCATTATCACACAGATCCTCTTGAATGTTGTAATACTCCTCTTCAGCTTCACATCCTGCTCTTCAGGGCCCTTTTCTTCATCATCCAAACCAATCCCCAGTTCCTCTGGAGCATTCGCCTTCCGTCCATTGGTACCTATTTCCTGCCCTGTCTAGACGCCAGCCCTTGCCATTGTACGGCTTGGGCAGTTCTGGATATCGAAATCTGCTTGGTTCCAGTTAAGGCCTGATCTTGGCACGTACAATATGCATCTCAAGGTACGCTCTGCAGGGTGGAAGCAACTTAGGTCTATGCCAATTCAAACTGCATAGTATGCTTCTTAGGGTGTGTATCGTGTCATGAACATAGTGTATCGGAGCTGTTATGTCCTTGATACCTGACCTTGCCCCATACAAAAGGCATTTAATTCCATCCAGATATCAAACGGTTCTGGAGTTACGGTAGGGCTTGTACCCAGACTTGCAAAAACAGGAATGTATTCTGGATTCTTTGCCGCACTCGCAGGGGTCAGCCACTTTACCTTACGCACAAAGGAACTATACTATCACAGCCGGTGAAAGCGTGCAATGAGAGTAATGCATGTGCACAAGTTCATTGCCAATACTTTGGACTGCTGATTTGATGTCAATAACCCGCCGCTTGTCTGCAACACGGTGTCCATGATTAGAGGTATCCAGATATTCTGTGATACTTCATCAACAATATGAAACGTCTGCTATCAGGTGAGTGCCTAACTATGATGGCACTCGAATCAGTGCAGTGTGTTGGCATATGACAGCAATGGAGTATGATTCTGTGTCGGCCTCCGTCCTAAATAGCAAAGCTATTGCGTAGAGAAGTAATGTTTATGCTCTGTGATGTGTATTGCTAAAATTTCACTCAAACAGCATTCCACAATACATTTTGGAGTTCAAATTATTGCGTTTAAGACATGTTTTCTTTTGCATTGCACTTTAATAATTGACATAGCTTTCAGGTAAAGTCTCCTAGATAGAATAAAAAGGAATGGAGAGTAAAATAGGGTAGAGTTTGACTGGAGTAGAGAAGACTAAGCAGAATTGGCAAGGTAAATAAACTTTATTTAAGCTAATTATTTTGACTGAGTACACACTGCTTTGATCGCAAGCTGGAATCTCTTCTGCCTCAGTCGTAGGGGGGGGGGGTGGGGTGGGGGGGGGGGCCATCATGCTACTGACACCAGCAGTCCTCTCCACAGACAAACATCACCTGTCCCTTTCCAACTTTGGGGCGTACTTGTCTTGCTTCCATTCTCTTAGAATGAGGCGTATACGCTGCGTTTGTTTTTGTACTGTTGGCCAAGAACTGCTTGTAGTCCACGAGTATTCTAGTGAGAGGGTCCTTAATGAGAAATTCTTGTGATGTGCCACGGCGTTCCCTCTCTAATATTCTTGGATACATCTGCTCTGTATTTATCCTTGACAAATCAACACGGTGCTATTTGAAGTTGTGCAAGATACGCTGAGCCAACTCTCCAAAGGTTTCTGGGATTTGAGTGAGTGCTTGAAACATTGCATTGCCGTCCTAACATGAACGGCAGAATCGGGCCTGGTTTGACTGTTGTAGGGCCTTCTTCACAGTGTTGTGTAGCATGCTTGGCCTTGTCTGTTTTGACTGGTGCGCCATCAGCAGTAGCAAGGCTCAAAAGGGCACTGACCAATGGGTATGACATTACCCTTGTCCATACATAGTTCATGGTTCATGCAAGAACTACAACTGGCCAAACACATTTCTTTCTGCAACAATCTTTTGTTTCTTTGTGGCAGAGCCTTTCACAGACGTTTTCACTGCCACTGATGTAGAATGTCTTCAACTTCATCGTTTGATAGGTGCGTGAGGCCTGACTGTCTTCTGCACTAGCCTCTCTGTAGAACAAAACACTTGTTAAGCAGAGTGCCATGTGGTGTCCACTGTGATAAGTCAATGGCTATGTATTCTGGAACTGGTCTCCCTGATGAGATGGCAGAACAGCTTGTTATCATCAGGTACATTAATGGGTTTCATGAAGTTCTGGAAGGCGGTCATCTATTTCTTACGCACGCTCCCCTTTTACATCTCAGATGGGTTGACATCTTTGTTGGTGCTGTGTTCAAATCATCACCAACCCAGCATATTCCAGAGTTGCCTGTAATGATTAATTTTGAAGAAATCATTATATTATACTCTGGTTGAAACAAAATAGTAGGTTTCTTGCATATGAAGTCTACCACAATACATATCCAGCATAATCTTACATATCTTGGTCTGCTATGAATAACATATTCCACCAACTATGTCAATAGGAATATAAAATTATTTTAAAAAACTTTAAATGATTTATTCATTTGTATATTAAATGTTCTGATTAGATCAATGTCATATTTAGTACTATGCTTGTACTTTAAAATTATCTTGAAAATATTTTTACTATCCCTGAATATTTAACTGTGAGCATGTGTGTACGTGTATGTGCGTTGTGTGTATATGTGGGTGTGTATTCACTGATATATTTGGTATTAATAGCATTTTTATATCTGATAGTTTAATAATTTGTAATATTTATAGTTTATGTTCACTTTAAGTACTGTATACGGCTGCTGAGTTTGTTGTATATTTGTTTTGTTTTCACTACTGCATCTTATTTATCAAATAATATTACGTGTGGGAACAACATTGCCCTTTCCATGATGATTTTAGTCATATGTATGCTTAACTTTAAATATTCGCACGTGCATTAGGGTGCACCTCTCCCTAGATCCGCTGCCAAATTGCGCTGAAGCCAATGATTCAGGACCGTGTCCACTGGCGTGACGGTTGTACGTTCTGCTTGTTTATGTCCACAGCATTTCGAGAGTTTTTTTTTTTTTGGAACCTCAGACCGATCACACTCTTCCATTCTTCTGAGAAGTTCCATCGCACTCAGGAGTGTGTGTGAAATTTTAAGAATGGTCCGTACACCGATGTATACCTAGCATAGTTGGGCTTATCTTGAAGTGAAGAAGAGAGGGCACATTTCAGCAGACAGGCCATGTGCAGGTGATGCATTTGCTTAGTATCCCCCCGCCCTCCGAAAACGCATCAGGAGCCATTCCTTATCCATATAACCTCTCCAAACTGTAGTCGGTCTTTCCCCTTTCGCCACACCAACTTTGCCTTGTAAGCCTCATACTTCTCCATCCATTCGCGGCCATTTGGGGTTTTGCTTGACGCAGACACATTTTTCCAAACTTGTCGTCTTTGCCAAATGGTGAGATCACTTCAGTTCCTCCTCACCGATGACTTGACCTTCTTCATTTAGAAATAGTCAACCAGCCTCTCTAGAGCTTCAAGCGACGTTTCTGATAACATACCTGGCCCTATTGAAGTTTTTTCCTGCTGACCTTTTCATTGACCAACTGCACCACTGTAGATTCAACACAACTTCCTCAATCCACTCCCTTTCATGTACTTTCCCAATGCACCTATGTATGTACATGCTGGGAATCACCAAGTCCGAATTATGACATTGTGGAATCGATCTGGATATGACCACACAATTCCCCCGTAGGCCTTCTTAGCAGCAGCTAGATCGAAAGGTGACAATTGGGTAGGCCTGTCAATAGCAGCAGGATTGCCTCCTTGTGAGATCTAACACATGCCATCCTCCGTCATATGGTCAGTGTCGGGGCGTTTACTGGAGGCATGTATTCCACAGTTGATTTATGTTCCTCACCTCTATCCCCAGTAAGAGAGATCAAACCCTCCCCCCCAGTGGTACTGGTGCTCTCAACGGCTTGTGGATAGCACTCTGCACAGCACCCATAATTGGTCAGCTGCCTTCACATCTGATATTCTATCGTTGTGTGTTGAGGCTCAGTAATTTGGACCAGAAGGGTTTGGTTCGGACATGTTTTTATTGACCAAACTGCTCCATAATTATATCGTCATCTGAACCGCTCGCTTCTTGTTCTTAGCACAGCAGTTAAGTCCTCGACTTCATTACTTGGGTGATAATCACGTCTCTGAATCACAAGACCATGGGTGAGTGCGTTGTACCAGCTCCAAGATGCGGTTTCTCATTGAGGCAAAATTTCCCAGCAGAAGTTGTACCCTTCATTGCTTGAGTTTTGATGCTGGTGGAATGGGGACTATTATGGTCTTTGATGGCCATGTAGATAGCAGTGAGGATTTCTAGTAGCTGTGATATGACACAGTGGCCAAATCTGTTCAGTTAGCATGACTCTGTCTGCTTTCTGTCAAAATGCCAGAAGACATTCCAGAAGGATATGCTTACGGGTTCACTGCCGTTAGTTACGGCATAAATAATATCACGGCCAATGGATAATACTTTGCGTATATTCTCAGCAGATAATGCCTCCATCTTTTTGCCGACAAGGAAGTGCAGAAGAAAAATTGGGACAATTGCATGGTGGAAAATCCCATTTGCTCAGTTCATTGCCAGGTGGTGGTAGCCAGAGCAGGGCCTGTCCGAAGCTCTTTTTTGGCAGCTTTAATGTCCTCCGCAAGAACATTGCAGCTTTCTTCAACACGTCTTGCTCTATGATCAGTCCTGGAATGCAGTTTTCAATTGCCTGACTAGATTCAATAGTGTGGAATATACAAGTCACGTAGAGAAATTGGTTGCCAGAATTGTTAGCTTGTGACCAAAGTTTTTAATTTTTCTTTTTTTATATAGTTTGTCTTTTTTATAATTGGATTGTTTAGTGATCTGGATATTTTTCCTGATAAGAGAAGGTATTTCTCCCTAAGCATAACCACGGCCGCTTTCCACATTGCAATTGTTGATGACCACTGTCGTATGTATGTGACATATACTCCCTGGAAGCGCATGAGCCACATGTTTGTCCTTGGCTACTTAATCTCCGCGAGGCTTGGTATTGATTCGCTCATCTGGATTGTGAAGACGTGTAAAACATGGTGCTGATTATTCGGCCTCTCGTGCAACAAGATCCAGTTTCATTAAACCTTTGCTTGTATATCGTTAATCAGGTTTTGTTAGAGCCTTTTGCCTTTATGAGATTACTTGCCAGATGAGTTACACACTTTGTAAGAGGTTCTTCTTTGCCCGTTCTTTTTCTACGCGCTTGATTGCAAAAAAGACACTCATTATTGGGAATAGCACAGAAGGATCCGCCTTGATACAACGTTCGTCTTTCAAATGAGATATGGCAAACCATCCGTGTCACTCTAGCTCACGCTTCAATAATTTGGAAATATTTGAAACTTCTGGTAACTAACCTATGATACCCATGCACCGGTGTTTTCAGGTATTGGTCGGGAATTACACTTATGATTTTGGCCATATGTATCAAAATCTTCTCCAGGCTGCTTACGAAACAGTACAAGCATCTCTGATTGCCAAACTGGATGCCGTTAGAGGGCCTGATTTTGCTTTCTTTTGTGTACAACAGTGTATTATGCCATGTCAGAACAACATCTTTTTTGTGTTTTCATTTCCTTTTCTTAGGAAACAACTTAAAAGGCTTTCATCTGCCATGTTACCAGCTAATATTCTATATCCTCTTGGTCCTTGTTATTGGTTTAGTAAACCTGGATACGTTAACAAAATGGAAAAAGAAAAACTGTAAATATGGTAATACCATTGTAATCAATCACAATGTTTACTATTATGGTCATTAGTTTTGTCATGAAAGTGTTCCTGAATTGGTTTCGCTATTTTTGAAGTTTCAACAGTAATGTTTTCTCCCACCATGAATAAAAAAGGACCCCCAAAAATCACTATGTAAAAATCAATCCATTTTTTTATTTCATTTTTATTTTCATTATGATTTTTGGTTAGGAAGTGGTCCCTAAAGGTTCCGGTTTTTATTTCCAATAGGCACCACTGCCGCCCCATGTGGTTTAGTGCATTCTGTTACTAATAACTTGATAAATCTTATGTATGTATGAATTACATGATTAAAGATAATGAATAATGATTATCTTTGCCCTGAAATAATCCGACAAATATATTACTGAATTTAAGATATCAAGAATTCCCACAATGTAAGCTTTAACTAATTTACAACATACACTTCAATTTCTTTATCCAAACGGCATATGTATCCTGAAAATCATTACTGAATACCTTATAGTACACCAACGGTACCAGTTAATGTCGTACATTTTATACTGTATTATTTAATCACTATATATCGATGAAGGGTACACTTACCAACAATTCAGATGGTTTTTGCTGGTTCATAACAATGTAGGGGTAACTTCTGTCCTGCCATGTGCTTTAGAGAGGGAATAAAGAAGCCTGTAGCCCTAAATATTGCCCTCAGGGGGTACCTTTTTCTAGGATACCATAGTGCCACACACACAGACGTAGAAAGAATGTCAAACCAATATAGCCTACATAATATGTTATATGCATGATTTATGAAACAAACACATTGCGTTGAACTATAAATTAACATTTTAGACATGATCCTAGTTCTCATTACTTTGTTCCATGGCAACAGGGCTGATGTCATATGATATACACCTCCAAAATAAATGGGCAAACAAGAGATTGTGATAGCTAAGGGTACTAACTGGCACAACATAGTCAATAATTGGAATACATGGTCGTTATAGTCAAATTAGCATTGTTTTCATTTTGAGGCGAAATCCAAGATTCCAATTTTTAGACAGTGTTAGCATGGAATGACCCTAAAATGGTATAACAGGCCCTATTTAATCACATGGTAATTGAAATCAAACTGGGCAGCTTAAAATGCATACCCTAGGACAAGTGAATTGTTTTTTTTTGTCTAGTTATCAAGATAATAGCTTTTTTTCTAAAAAATCCATTAAGGAGGGTTTTGCAATGGCACTGACCAGAGCGGCACAATCATGACCTAAATGATCCAGATCGTGATGAAATCAACTGGAAACTCCAAATCATTACCTTAGACACTTAATGCTGTTTTATGTTGTTACTCGCAAAGAATGCCCTTTCTAAACTTCCAATTTTCATGACTGCGTTGACATGGAAACAGCCCTAACGCTCACACCCACCAATCATTTAATGGCAAACAAGCCGATTCTGATAGCTGAGGGTCGTGGCTATCTGAAAAACATGACGAATGAAAATCTCTAAGGGGGGGGGGGAGGGGGGGGCTTAGGGGCACATAGGCCTATATAAAATTTGCCTTCATCTGTAAATAAAATGTGCGCCGTTTTGCGGAGGACTGCATTATATATGTCAAAAAAAAATTGAAAAAGACGCGTCATTCTCCAGGAGTACATAAATAAAAACTGTGCCAAGGGAAAAAGATTGGCAAGGGTTTAACACTTAGTGTTTTCTTATGCACGTCACAATCAAGATCTCCAACCCACGACATCAGTATTAAAAGGGTGACCAAGCGCTGGAAGTGGTCGATCATCATCCATACCGGCGGAGTAGATTTGTCAAGGGACTTGGAGTAGAATCAAACATAATCATTAGTAACATCACCTCCCAAGCTTCCAAAGATTTTGGTCTTTTCAAACTCTACGACTGCACCCAAAAGGTAAGGGAACATCTTATACTTCATTAGTTCGCCCGTGTTTGGAATATTGTGGCAATGGTGGGATTCCCACCATAAAACTGATAAAATGGCAACTGAGAGGAATCGCGGAAAGCAGCTCGCTCGTTACTGCGGAATATAGACGTGAGTCCAGTGCCCATTTCAGTTAAAAATGTGTGCTTCTGTTCACTGTTTCAAACAAGCCCTTGCCAATGTAGACATAAGTGACTTGATAACCCGTGCACACGTCCAACTGCAAAAATTTTAAATCTGCCAGCCTGACGCTTGCGTGAGTATAACCCGCTTGCGGGGTGTACACAGAAGAACCAGAACCAGAATTGTCCAAAATTCAGGGTGATACAGGTACGCGCACAAATATAACAAACCATTTATGAGGAAAAAATGTACGCAATAACATGATTGAGGAAACTATAACACGTATTGAAAAAATCATAAATAGTAGCACTAAAAAGTATAAACACAATGTGTTATACAGAATGAAAAATAGATCAATTGATCGAGACAAAACAATGCTTCTTCAGTAGATATATATGTATAGAGATAAAATGGTATCTGAATAATATGCATAATACAGTTGATAAATATGCCATATGTAATGAAAATTCGATAGAAGACAATAGTGACATTTAGAGAATCATTGATAGGTCAGAAAAAGGAGTAACAGGGTAAATGGTGGGCAAGGAAGAACGAAACACATTATTTAAAAGATGCGTGTTCTGATTGTCTTTGCGGGCACCAGACTTACCCGGAAGTTAGTATCGATTTTGATATCAGAGAACGGCCCGTATTTTTCTCAGTGTCTGAAATTTGAGCCCTCAAATCATTTCATTTCCCAGATATTAACAAAATGAACCAACGTATTAACTGGTAACCATCAATAATTAGCACAGTATGAACGCGGCTTTGCAATAGCATTGATGCTCGGCCATCAAAACGCAAGTTTATTTCCCACGGTATGTGAGGGGGCGTATGTGCAAGTACCATGCTCTTATATCAAGCAGAGAACACAATAGACATAAAGCGGAATAAGCATATTTAAAGGGATTAATTTGGTATGAATCGATCGGCACATCATACTTAATGAAATATCCCTAAAAGATGACGTGCCAGATGGTTTTTATGGTCATTGGAGTATTCGATTGTGAAGACAAACACCATTTTCCTGCTTATCTTTAGAAGCAGTAGACGAATTTAAAACCAAGCCGCCATGTTTATTTTTTACGCTATCATGATCGGTGGTTAGTCAAGTCTTGGACTGTATGAAAGACTATCGCGTTTACTTTTAACATTGAAATTCAAAACACAGCTTTTACTTAACGTTTTCCTTTAAAATACTAAAATTTATCAAAAAATGGCAACATTGTGTGCCTATTTTTTATTAAAATGAGCGGGGATTCTTGAGAAATATAGTTTAAAAATAAATTAGGAAACTCGTCATCATACAAAGAAGCGCTACTCGGTACATTGAAAAGTAGTCTACGTAGATTGCTGAAGCGCGCATAGGGGTTCGACAATGATCTCTACTACAATGGATTGGAACCGGGCTTCGTAATTGAGGCATCAAAAAAAGAGCCCAAGTAGTGGACTAAAGATGGGCGGCCATGGGGTCCAAAAAAGGTGTTAACAAGAGAAAGGACTCTATAAAGTTGAAAAGGGTGCTATTACAATGAAAAAGGTGTCTAAACCCACAAAATGATGTGTTAAAACCCAGAAAGGTGTCTAAAACCCAAAAAGTTTTTGTAAACCCCACAAAGGTGTCTAAAACCCAGAACGGTGTGTAAAACTCACAAAGGTGTTTAAAACCTCAAAAACGGTGTGAAAATGAGAAGGGGTCCTAAAACCGAGAAAGGTGTGTAAACTTAGGAGAAATGTCTAAACCCCCACAAAGGTGTTGGTAAAACCGAGAAAGCTGTCTAAAACCGAGAAAGGTGTCTAAAACCCAAAAACGTTGTGTAAAACCCATGGTGCCTAAAACCCATAACGGTGTTTAAAATCCACAAGAGGGTGTCTACTACCCACAACGGTGTGTAAAACCGAGAAAAGGTGGTAAACCCCAAGGGGTGTAAACCCCACAAAAGTGTCTAAAACGATAACGGGTGTAAAACCCACAAAGATGTCTACTCCCCAACACGTTGTGTAAAACCGAGAAAGGTGTGTAAATCCCAAAACGGTGTGTAACATCCACAAAGGTATCTGATCCAAAACGGTGTGTAAAACTGAGAATGGTTTCTAAAACTGAGAAAGGTGTGCAAAATTGAGAAATGTCTAAAACCCCAAAAAGGTGTGTAAAACCGAGAAAGGTGTCTAAAACCCAAAACGTTGTGTAAACCCCACAAAGGCGTCTAAAACCCATAACGGTGTGTAAAACCCACAAAGATGTCTACTACCCAAAACGATGTGTAAAACCGAGAAAGGTGTGTAAAACCCAAAACGGTGTGTAAAACCCACAAAGGTGTCTAAACCCCAAAACGGGGTGTAAAAGCCACTTACCCAAAACGGTGTATAAAATTGAGAAAGGTGTCTAAAACCGAGAAAGGTGTGTAAAACTGAGAACGGTGTCTAAATCCCTGAAAGGTGTGTAAAGCCGAGAAAGGTGTCTAAAACCCCAAACGGTGTGTAAAACCGAGAAAGGTGTCTAAAATTTTATAGACTTTTTTCATCGAACAAATACATTTCATAGATATGGAACAAGGTCTTCCCATCTTTTACGTCCTTTTAACTTTAAGACTGACTTAGCTAGTCACACCATTAGAAGACAAGGCCCATATCTTTGGAATGCCATACCAGATCAAATTAGAAATGCAAAAAATCTATATTTATTTAAGAAACATTACACTAGTCATATTTTAAGCTCTTATCAATAATTATCCAGTCTTCATGTCTTTGCTTGTATTAAAATGATTACCCGCCAACACACATGTCTGTCCACATGTCTTTGTCCGGTCTCGTTTGCACTATAGGTCCTGATAGTCTGTATTCGTCTGTGTTCGTTTCTGCACTTTAAATAAGTTTATGTAATATCAGGGTGGTCAACTTATCGAGCTTTGCTCGTATGGCCATCCTACCATCTCATGAATTATTATTCTATGTATTTACTTTGGTGAATAAATTGATTGATTGATTGATTGATTGCGGATAGCACTGACTATATTTGTTATGATATAATTAAAAGATGTGTAACTGGCCAATGCTCTGCAATTAAAAAACAAATAGTGGTTCTTGATTTGGTACCGGAAACGGTATAGGAAGGCATTGGAGAAGGGTGAAAATATGGGCTGGGCTGTTTGACCCGTAGCTCAAAAGTTTGACTGATTGTGCATCAAAAATGTACTTTTTTATTAAATTATACTCACAGGATGTCAAAAGAAAAAGTTAAAAATATTGAATGTTACATGGGGTTTAAAGGTGCGTGTTCCGATAGTCTTGCCCCCCCCCCCCGATTTACCCGGACGTAATACAAATTTTGATATCAGATGAAAGGCCTATTTTTCTCATTGTCGTCCTGAAATTTGAGCTTTCAAATCCATATCATTCCCAAGATATAAACAAAAAACCGCCGTTTTAGTGGTTAGCCATCAACATTAGAACAGTATTGAATGGGGCTTTTGCTTCTTCCATCAAAACCGCAAGTTTATTTCCCACGGTACTGATGGGGTAGTATATGCAAGTGCCAGGCTCTCATATCAAGCAGACAACCCAATAGACCTATATCGGAACAAGCACCTTTAAAATCAATTTACTTTCCTTTAAAAGTATGTGTATTTCAATGGGACATTTATATAGTGTGCTCCCTTCGAGGACCATGTATGGGATGTAGACCGGGGATGTAGATCTGCCAAAATACTACATTTGAGTGTCAAAAGTCTAAACATTATTTGTCTCAAAATGGTTCGCTCATAAAGAACAAACTTGTTCGTGTTTGTTACCGACTTAAAGCAAGCCCTTCCAATGCAAAATAAGCGAGTTATTTTAATAACTCCAATTTCAGCATGCACTCCATTGCATAATGACTATTTTGAGCCAAAAATGGAAGTTTTTGACTTATTTTGATGTCAAGCATAATTATAATTACAACACCAATATGATATTTAATAAAACAATTTCTTCAATTTACAGAGGACATTATTACATGTGAACAAAATTATATCAGTAGAAACATAGCCGATATTTGACTGCAGAGTCAGCTTTATTCATGGTACTACTATTGGTAGTCCGCGGCTGAGCTTGAGCCCCAGTCCGGGGAAGCAGCCTTTCCAAAACTGCACCTAATGCCTATCTATGCTACTAAAAACAGACCTGTTGTCTGTCTCTCCGGCTATGCATTTCGCTATGCTTTGGCATAGGGCCTATGGGGCTGATATTTGGCATGAAGGTAGGTGAGGAGAATCTGAGGTTTGTTATCATGGTGATCCATATACATGTATATAGAGGTCATCCAGTTGGGCAAGAAAGCCAGGTAATCGCGAAACCGGGATCTGTAACAAGTGCTAGCAGTGTCTTCTCCAACTTGGTTACTGGCTGATGCCATGATCACAGTTATGAGTACGTACACGACACACGTCCTGTATGAACGAGTGAATGCAGGATTGACTCCGGATGTCAAAGGCGTGAAAGAATACGTGCTGCCTTTACCAGTTTGTATATGGCTGACATCACTACACCTCGGTTTTACACACCGTTGTGGGTTTTATACACCTTCGTGAGTTTTAGATTACTCATCAGGGCTGACATCACTACACCTTTCTCGGTTTTAGACACCTTTCTCGGTTTTACACACCGTTATGGGTTTTATACACCTTTGTGAGTTTTAGATTACTCAGGGCTGACATCACTACACCTTTCTCGGTTTTAGGCAAATTTCTCGGTTTTACACACCGTTATGGGTTTTATACACCTTTGTGAGTTTTAGATTACTCAGGGCTGACATCACTACACCTTTCTCGGTTTTAGACACCTTTCTCGGTTTTACACACCGTTTTGGGTTTTAGACACCTTTCTCAGTTTATACACCGTTTTGAATTTTAGACACCTTTGTGGAATTTATACACCGTTATGGGATTTGGACACCTTTGTGGGTTTTACACACCGTTTTGGGTTTTGGACAGCTGTCTCGGTTTTACACCATTCGTTGGTTTAAATACCTTTCTCGGTTTTACACACCATTTTGGGTTTTAGACACCTTATTCGGTTTTACACACCGTTATGGGTTTACACACCGTTTTGGGTTATAGACACCTTTCTCAGTTTTACACACCGTTTTGGGTTTTAGACACCTTTCTCAGTTTTACACGCCGTTTTGGGTTTTAGACACCTTTCTCAGTTTTACACGCCGTTTTGGGTTTTAGACACCTTTCTCAGTTTTACACGGTGTTTTGGGTTTTGGACACCTTTCTTAGTTTTACACGCTGTTTTGGGTTTTGGACACCTATGTGGGTTTTACACACCATTTAGGGTTTTAGTCACCTTTGTGGATTTTACACAACGTTTTCTTGTTTTAGACACCTTTCTCGGTTTTACACACTGTTTTGGGTTTTATACACCTTTCTCAGTTTTACACAACGTTTTGGGTTTTAGACACCGTTTTGGGTTTTAGACACCATTGTGGGTTTTACACACCGTTTTGTGTTTTGTACACAATTCTAAGATTTACACACCGTTGTGGGTTTTAAACACCTTTCTGAGTTGTACACACCGTTTTGGGTTCTAGACACCTTTTTGAGTTGTGCACATTGTTTTGGTTTTTATACACCTTTCTCATTTTTACACACCGTTTTGGGTTTTAAACACCTTTCTCAGCTGTACACACCGTTTTGGGTTCTAGACACCTTTCTCAGTTTTACACACCGTTTGGGGGTATTTAAACACCTTTTTCATTGTAATAGACACCATTTTCAACTTTACAGACACCTTGCTCTTGCTGACACCTTTTTGACCCCAATGGCCGCCCATAGCTAAGACCCGGTCATTTATACAAAATTTGTTCCCATTGAAATGTGGATAAGCGACATAACAGACTACAGAATCAAGCAAATTCAGTGAGCTCATTGTATTTGCGCGTACGTATGGGATGACATGTCTCTAAAACGTTGCACCCGGGAAACAACTTCTGTTAAACAGGTGTCTCTGGAATGCTATTGTGTTCGGTAGACCAAGATGTCCGCCCGTTGCTCCATTCATCTAATATACAATTACTGTTGTGTAGCCAATCCAATTTATAGAGATCAGTGGTTACAGTGCGACTGCGATAAAACTATAAATATTACGCGACCCCTTTTCAAATGTCCACGTTTTCATGGACGTTTTTTTTAGGCAAACTAAAACCTTTGTTAATCACAAAATGATATGTAAAACACCCTCTTTACATTTTTCTCAAATCACTGAGGTTTTAAAAAGTGTAGGTTTTTTTTTCAATAAAATTTTCTAAACGAACTTCGCTCCTATCCTTTGTGTGTTCAACGATGTTAACAAGGATGAGACGTGTGGCAAACTTGCTGAAGTCACGTGATATATTTCGTTGGCTTCCGTTTTGGTATTGCATGCGGTGTTGTAAATATACCACATGGAATAAACATGGTAGCTTCCATGATTCCTGTACAGTTGTGTACATTTGTCGGAAAGGAATCTGGAGTTTTTTCGCAAGGAATACTCCAATGGCCATGAAAACCATCTAGTACGCTTTATTTAGAGATATTTCATTATATATGTGCCGATAGATTCATACCAATATATCACTTTAAGTATTACAAAAGAGAGATACCGGTGTGAAAGCAGATATAGTCCGGTAGGAGCCATAGTCCGGGGCTCCATAGACGATAACGGAATAAAGCGTGAAACTAATGTTGCGTAAAGAGTCAACTGAATCGATTGCACTATTGTTCACCATTGTTCCCGGACTATGAGTACGCCGGACAATGGATACTTCTACATCGGCTCGGATTGTGTAGCTGTAGGTGCTCATCTTGTAATTCTAAGCTCGTGGGTTCGATCTTTACTCCAGGCGTAAAATTTTACTTGATTATTATTTTATTTTAGAGTTAGAGATTGCAATGAAAGCAATATAGAAAATAGTGAATTGCTGCCTTATGAGATAATTAAACTGGTTATGGTCCTGGAGCATGATTTAGGGCCAGAATCGCATATGGCTCTAAAAAAAATCGAAGCACCAGTTGCAAAGTGATCGACAAAGAAAAATACAACAACGTATGTAGGCAGCTGCAACTCGTAACCGGTGTGAAAGCAGATATAGTCCGGCGGGGGCCACAGTCCGGGGCTCCATAGACGATAACGGAATAAAGCGTGAAACTAATTTTGCGTAAAGAGTCAACTGAATCGATTGCCCTATTGTTCACCATTGTTCCCGGACTATGAGTACGCCGGACTATAATTACTTCTACACCGGCCGGAGTGATCTTTAACATTCCATTGTGTTTTTACTTTATTATTATTTTCTACAGATGCACGTGTGGGCAGTGCCAATGTTGTCAAACGATGAAATAAAGGATTAGTGACACACCTCTCAACAATTCTCAACGGAAAATAAAGTAGCTGACTTTAGACGGTGGGGCATGTTCTTCTTTGCTGTTGTTTCGTAGTCGCCATCAGGGGAGGAGGGCAAACCAAGTGTAAATTCATAATAAATTATCAAAATCATATACCCGCCTGTTGCCCCCAAATAAAACTTGCACATTTTCTTGAAAATGAATAAAATGTCTATTCAATTTATTTCCCCCAATATCAGTGACCAATAGATACGCTAGACTTCAGCAAACATTGGAGCTAAAGATATTCAATTACCGGCCCGGTGTGCGGTGTAGAAAACACTTCAGATTCTTTTTCATCTGGGAGTGCTGGACCATTGTTATATTGTCTCGCGGTTGAAAAGACTCCGGTGTTACCGCCTCTCCGATTTAGACGAAGTCTTTTTAATGACGTAAGCGCAAAATACTTATCCTCATTCGCAAATAAATAAATTTTGAGCTTCTATAGTGCGTGTTCAATTAACTTTGTCCATGTTTTTCATCATTTATTCGAAAAGGAAGAAAGACAAACAAACATCATGCCAGAATGTTGCTGGGCAAGCTTTTACCTAACAACTTTGTGCAGAATTAAAATCCGTAACTTATTGCTTAACTTCATTTGTATTCAAATTACCGCGCTTTCAGAAGAAAACTTATGCTCAACGACCTATATCATAATGTAAACTGGTTAGTTATTGTGAAAGA
The DNA here is from genome assembly GCA_023653785.1 of Ophioderma brevispina. NCBI lineage: Eukaryota > Metazoa > Echinodermata > Ophiuroidea > Amphilepidida > Ophiodermatidae > Ophioderma > Ophioderma brevispina. The sequence goes on from JAMKCH010023619.1 coordinate 30,463, forward strand.
GGACGGGTATTTTGTTACTCAACCCGAATCGTGGAGGTGATAACATCTGGCTATAACAATGGCTCCGCATACCGGGCCCATTATAATATCTTTAGTTAATTTTAATTTTAGTCAATAATTTTACACCGGGTTTTGTCTTATCCCTTTGAAGGGACTACGGAATTTGTTATGCAGCTTGTTATTTGGTCTACGCCCCATAGTCTACTTGAGCGAATTTTACGTCTTCGTTCGCCTAAAATCAGATTTCCCTAAACGTTTTTATTTAGTTAGTTCCCATTTTTACTATGTACACTAACCGTGTAAGTGTATCTTTAGAGGGTCGTCGAGCAATGATACATCATCGGCGTTAACAAAACACTATAATAATAGCACTAATGCGTGCTAACCACTGTATTGACCAATAGTAGTCGGCTAACCACAACCTTGACAATGACACGCGCAAAATTTAAACACACCAAATCGGACCTTCAACATGGCAAAGCGGACCTTCAACATGATAAAGCGGACCTTTGTCATTTTTGGGGGCTACGGCCCTGCTGATATTGCAATATGCTATCACTTTAAGAATGCATGTTATATAACGTTTTCTCCAATTTTGACAAAGACTCATTTTTTATCATTTAAATAAATCGGCAAGTGAGTGCAACGCTCAGTATTTAATTAATTTACAAAAGTAAATAAATACGCATAATTTAACACATATTTCAAGTATAAGGCTCAATTTGTTGCAGAGTTATTAGAAAAAAAAAAAAAAAAAAAAACATGTAATAGGGGAAGCTGTCTCCAAAGTAACCCATGGTGTTGAAATGAACTGTTCTCAAAGCCAGGCCATATTGAAAACTATGGTTGTTTGGAGAACCTGTTATGAATGAATAAAGGACTTTGTCCTACGCACGATGTGATGCAATTGGCAAACCTTTGTCTTGTCCCATTCTTTGTCTATGGACAATAGCATATACCCAAGGAAAATTCCCCAGGAGTTCCAAGTGGATCCGAGAAAAAAAGCATTTTTCGTCCCACCCTAATATAATATATTATAATATGTTATATTATAACGTTTTCTCCAATTTTGACAAAGACTCATTTTTTATCATTTAAATAAATCGGCAAGTGAGTGCAACGCTCAGTATTTAATTAATTTACAAAAGTAAATAAATACGCATAATTTAACACATATTTCAAGTATAAGGCTCAATTTGTTGCAGAGTTATTAGGCTAATTAGGCCTAATTAGGTGTAGATACGACTTTGTTGCACTCAAAATTGAATTTCTGTTGAGTGCAACAAAGTCGTAACTGGTAGATACGACTTTGTTGCACGACACGGGAAATCATACGTTTAGTTACGCCATTTTAATTACTTTTTTAATTAGTCGACCTAAGTGGGAAATAAAATATTTGAAATATATTTAAAAAAGTACATTTTCATCGTGTGTAAGAATTATTTTCATTCGAAAAGTCACAAAAATGCTTCTCCTGTAAAATCATGAAAATGTAGATACGACTTTGTTGCACTCGCATGACGAAATGTCATATGTGAAAACAATTTGAAAAACAGTAATTTTATGTTGCGCACTTGTAGAATTCTCAAGTAGGACAGTTACCATGGGCACTCCATTTATACCCCATTTGCAACCAATCTATTCATCCGATCTATGTACATGTCTGTTTATCTGTCCTTATACTCTATTATTCTCAAAGACAGATGTTTGTGTCATCTTAGGATTGAAAATACTCGAAAATCAGGAATCAATCGAAAAGCGTGCCTCACACCATCAAAAGTAGGTCTTTATGAATCGATGGTAATGCTGTTAGCAAATAACACAGGACAATTATCGCATTTTCTGACAATATCCTGTGTATTTTTAGGTTAGATGCAAAATCGATGTTTCAAAAATAATATAACATTTGACAATATATCAATGACATTGAAATTATTCTCGATATTACCGGGATTACAAGCAACGTGGATGACTTTTCCTTCCGGACACTCCACATTCCTCCAAAAGTTATTCTTATAACGATACTCAATGGATGGAACTCGAAGGCTATTCCATATGATTGGTACAGTGGTTGTTCTTTCCCATAAAGTTACGGGGAAGCTACTGTTTGAGTAACCCAATCCAGTACAAATGTTGTTTACTAAAAACTCCCTAGTAGAATGAGAACAAACAGCTCCCCAGGGTCCAGCATTTAGTCTTATTTCTAGTCTTCCTCGATAACTTGATTCGCCAGATTCGTCTGCTAGTCTCCACTGGAAGGTATCTTCCTCTGAAATATTACAGTAAATGTAACTATCATCTCATCAAATAGGGATTAAAACAGCAAATAAAAATAAAAGAACAACTTAATTGTATTAAAAAAAAAAAATTAAGGTGTATATTTACCCTTTAGGAAATAGCTAGAGAATAATAATAATAATAATATTAAAAATAATAATATTTATAGAAGAGTGGGCCTATGATGCACGGTTCTAGCAGAATCTATGACGATGCGAAACTCAATTCAATGCACACGAAGATCAAGTAAATGGTACAACCCGAGAAAGTAATTGGTAAATATTATATAGAAGCTCGGAGAAACTGGCGAGCACAGAATTAAATAAAGACGAAAATACGCGGTCTCGAACCCGGACCTCTCGCTATCTAGGCGTGAGAATTACCACTGGGCCACAGAGGCTCTGTGTTTACGTCCATACCAGAGAAACGAGCGCTAATGTATTTCAGTCTTTATTTCAGCGTTTCAAGCGGCCTTAGTTATATATTTTTAGAAGAGTGGGCCTATGATGCATGATTCTAGCAGAATCTATGACGATGCGAAACTCAATTCAATGCACGCGAGGATCAAGTAAAGGATACAACCCGAGAAAGTAATTTGGTAAATATTATATAGAAGCTCGGAGAAACTGGCGAGCACAGAATTAAATATACGAAAAATACGCGGTATCGATCCCGGACCCCTTGCTATCTAGGTGTGAGAATTACCACTGGGCCAAAGAGGAATGTGTTTACGTGGATACCAGAGAAACGAGCGCTAATGTATTTCAGTCTTTATTTCAGAGTTTCAAGCGGCCTTAGTTATATCATATATTTTTAGAAGAGTGGGCCTATGATGCATGATTCTAGCAGAATCTATGACGATGCGAAGCTCAATTCAATGCACGCGAGGATCAAGAAAAAAGTAATTTGGTAAATTTTATATAGAAGCTCGGAGAAACTGGCGAGCACAGAATTAAATAAAGACGAAAAATACGCGGTCTCGAACCCGGACCTCTCGCTATCTTGGCGTGAGAATTACCACTGGGCCACAGACACCTGAGTTTACGTGGATACCAGAGAAGCGAGCGCTAATGTATTTCAGTCAGCCTTATAGAAGAGTGGGCCAATGACGCATGATTCTAGCAGAATCTATGACGATGCCCCGGAAGCTATCGGGGTTTAGCATGATTGAGTGCCTTCGGAGAACTCTCAAATATTCCATTGCCTTGAAGCAGATGAACTACACTACTCCCGACGGGGGTCTAGGGGCGGAGGCCCGGAAGCTCTTCGGTTTTAGCATGTTTGAGTGCCTTCGAAGAGCTCTTAGTTATCTCATTATCTTGAGACAGATGAACTTTACTATATTCCGGGCGGGGGTCCAGGGGGACTAAATTCTTCATATAGTCAAAGGACCAGGGAATATAATACTTGCACCCATTTCACCATTTGGTCAAAATGTAAAAATGGTCTACAGATCCTATGAGGTCACTAATGCTTACCATGTAATTCACATACTAAAATGTCAAATGCAGAGCGAATATGCATTTTTCTGTTATAGGATATGACCAGACAAACAATTGGAGACTAGTTTCGTCAAAATCGGAGCACTCTGAAAGAATTACCCCTGGATGACCTTGAACCGTTATGAGCCTATAATCCTGAAACTAATGAACGTAGTGACAAACAAACTATACCTTTCCTCATAAAATCCTCATGACCAAATGAATAAGTTGGTGTAGGTTTCAAAACAATTAGACCTGGTTTCCTTTTGACCCCTGTCAAAATTTACCCCATATTTTCTACATGTTCCCATTGTTGATTTTTCTAGACTTTGACACATTATTCTGTGACAATTTAGAAGTACGATAACACAAAAATTGTTTCTGTTACAGTTTTTAGGTCTTGCTCTATCACAGTATTCTGAAATGTTGCAACCTTTCTCTTAGTAGTATTAGGGAAGGAAGTGACAAGAATTTGGCAGAATGAACTATGACATTGAGAAATTAAATAGGAGACAATGCATTACCACAAAAGAGTCGGCCTGTGGGACCGCTAAATCTGTCTACCCTCTTGTGTCATGTCGTGCGTTCAGAGTCCATCGTTACAGTACCACCCCGATTTACCTGAATAGCAGAACACGTACAAATTGCTAGAAGAATCACAACTTGGTTTGCCCCACTCGCTGAACTTCAGATCGTAAAGGGAATTTATTTTGGTAAGGTCGTAATAAGGGTATCCATACAATTCCAGATGAACAGGTTGCGATACATTCTCTGTGGAATCAATGTTATTACTGAAAGAAATTGGAGTTTTCTTTCCCACGAAGCGGCACAAGGTGATCAATGCAGCTTCCATGTACATCCACCAACTACAGTCTTGCCTACAGCACACTGTACCCCAGGGCTCGTATTGAGAACGCACCTCCAATCGTCTCAAACTTGTGCCATTCATCGTTGATTTCAATCTCAGTTCAAGTGATGCTGTGTTTAATAGAATGTAATGTAATATATCAAAGAGTGCCGCGGAAAACTGAAAATGTCAAATTTTTATTTTTAACTCTTAAAAATGTACAAATCTATTTTGTGCATATTGTGTTGGTTATTGTCTAGTACTCTATACCTGTGAAAGTAATGCTCAAATTGCTTATTTGTCATAAAAGAATGGATTTTGTCAAAAGAATCAAAGATCTCCGATTATAATTTAACGGCACCCTAGAAACGCAAAATTTCTGTCCGTACATTATGAGATAGCACCACCTCACGAAAATGACCTCTTACTTGACATGTATGAACCGACGAAACAGTTAAAGGCACTCTCAGTGATTTGCTAAATCGAAAATTCGAAAAAAAATCATCAAAAATCAGATTTTTGCATGTTTGCAACAAGGATAGGTATCCTAACACACTCTCTTATTCTAGATTAGATTGGTTAAATTTGACACAAAAATTGTCAAATTTGACACGGAAAATTAGTTCGCCGGGAAACCACAAATTATTGGTCAAAACGACACGGAAAAATGTGTCAAATGAAATGACACAGAAAAGTTTTAGAAATCACTCAAAATCCGAATCAAAATAAAAATGTTTGTGTTAAAAAGAATCGGAATAAACAACCATCAGTATCAAACTGAATAATTTCCGTGTCAAATTGAATCGATTTTTATGTCAAATTTTAACACATTTGGGAGGTTCAAAATCAATCGGGAAATTTGACACCAAAAAGAAAATATACACAATGCAAATTTGGGAAGTGTGTATCATTTTTATTCATGAACTAGTAAATGCAAAACAGTGAATTGAACACAGTATATGTATTGTGCATAAAACATGAAAATGCAGCTGCATTGCTTGCACTAAGCAAGTGCCATAAGTTTTTCCTGTCAAACATATGATCCGTGGTGTTCGTGATCTTAGATCACATGATCAATTATACAGTCTGGTGGCCAATCACGATCGCAAGACTTGCGATAAACAGTGGACAACCAATCACATCGCTTGCGGTTTGATTGATTCGGAAAGTTTGTTAAAGATTTCTGATTTATTTCCGATTCGGAAAAGGAAGTTTCACACTTTTCCACCTCATAACGACCAATAAGTTGGTCACTCTGACACAAACAAGTGTCAAAATTAAACGACACGGGAAATTTGACAAATTTCAATTAAGAGTGCACCCTACAAGTGGCAAAACCAAAAGCAACCTGGTAAGGACAAAAACGGATATTTTAGTCATTACTGTCCGAACGGACACTTATTACTACACGTAATTGAATGAAGATTCACATCTTTGAACACTGCTGTTTTCTTCATTTCTGTCAATTTTTCAGTTGGAAAAAATACCTTACGGGAAATTTACAGACTTATCCTTCACTTTTAATTTATTTCTACAAATTTAAAATATTTTGTGTGTTTTAAGTGTTTTTAAACGTTGAGCGTAGACATGGCATTATTTCCCGGTTATTTCATATCGGAAGGTAGGACGCTTCCAGCAGCCGTTAAATTATTATCTCCGCCATTGATTGCAAAATTCCTTCTTTTGCGACATGTAGATAATTTGGACAATTCCCATTCGAAAGTACAGCTTACTAGCCTATAACCAATGCAGCTGTGCATAAATGTATTAAAAATGTGTTATTATTGTTTTAACTTAGATAACTTAGAAAAGAAAATAGCAAAAGCCGTTAAAACGTTTCCTTCATCAGCAGACCTTACAGGTTTATGCAGACCCCAAATGTGCAACTCAATTCTCAATAACATTTCTAACTTTAATATTAAAACTGTTTTACGCTCATATTTATGTTCAAATATTTTTGAAATGACAGTTAAAGGTATTCATGAAGTGACTGCGGCCCATCTGAATTAAAATTTAAAAACAAAACTTCAAAATTTCATATCTGCTATATGCATGGTTGCATGGTCACGTGAATCATGCATATAGCAGATGTGATTTTTTGAATATTTTTCACATTAAGACCAGGCGTTTAGTGAAGGGTCTCAAGCTGCTTCAAATGCATGCAAAGTTGCATGTAGCAGATACGCTTTCCATACAAGTCAGTGGAGGTCACAAAGGGACCATTCAAGGTCATTAAAGTGTCAAAGGTCAAATTTTAAAAATGCTCCGATTGAGCTGAAATTTGACTGAAATGATCTTTATGACATTCTAATTGTGAAGCAGGCGGTGACGGTCATTAATGTTTCGTTACTGAAGTTGGGATTTAGAGGTAGCGAAATATACGTTAGAACAATGGCATATATCAATTTAATCTACAAAACAGACCTCTACACCTTTTGGCATATAGCTAGAAAACGCTATTTTGAGCAACTTTTCTCATCCAAGATGTTGGATGAAGAAATTTTGAGAAAAAAGCTCTTGATATTTGAATATTTTAGGGATTTTAGTTTCAAATTTGCCGTTGCCTTCATCGCTTCGGCAGACCACAAGTAGGTGTTTGCATGGGAAGAGTAATAGTAGCGTAGTGGATGTTTTGTTACAGGGATGGACTAGTATATTTAGCTCGTCACCCATTGCCGGGCCCGAGCCGGTAGTTGCGATTTTGTATTTGAAGCAAGGCTAGGCTAGACATGCACTGATGATCTTGACGATCACGTATTGTGTATTATCATGATTGTAAACATAGGCTACTAGTTGAAAGTAGTACCATATACCCACGATACATGTGTTTCTGTCAAAAATGTCCTATATGCTCACACATACGGGGGCTATCTACACGAGCGGATCAATGTGGCTTGCATGGTGTATTACATACATAGGAGTATCGTGTTACTGCACACTGCACAGCCTGTGCAGTGCAGGCCACAGCGCTGCAGTGTATACTCTGTTTGGTCTTGAGTCATTGAGGGTGACGTATACGTAATGACGCGACTCTGCATTCGCTTTAGCATTTCGATTGTGCCGCCTTTATTCATGTGCGTGTTGCAATGGAAAGGTCAGCGCGTGCGTTTCTAGGGTGCAAAACCTAACGCGCACAGTGATGTCACCCTCAAACTTGATATCGAAATATAGGGAACGCGGTTAGGAACACGCTTCTAGCGCGGTTTCTATTGCGTCACAGTATCACGCTTAATAACGCGCGATTCCATTACGCACTGACGTGCACGTACTTACGCGATATATTTGTTTTTACATGTTGCAACAATCATGCTGTAACGGCATGAAAATGTGCATCGTGCAGACAGTCCAACACACGTCCACACACATCTGGATCTTGGAAGTACCACATGCATTCACAATAAGGTTTTAAGTCTGAGAGTCCGGGTGGGTGTAAAACCTTAGTGTCCGACGGACAAAAACAACTTATTACACACAGTCCTATGGGACGCTCCATTTTAAAACCAGGAGTCCTAGGACAATGAAACGTTGAACTTAGTGTCCGTCGGACTCTCAGACTTACACCTTAGTGTTTGACGGACAAACACAACTTATCACACAAGAATTCTGAAATTGCTTGCTTATATGATTTTACACCCATTATCTTGTGCATAAATTGTAATTTGAGAAACTTCTTTGAGGTACTTTGTGAACTTGGGTTGACATAATAATCTGATAGTCTATAACGAAGAATGTGTGTACTTTGTTCAATATATCATATAAAACTAGTGCATTTTCTCCCCGTTTGTGACCTTTGACCCATGTATGTGACCTTTGACCTCAGATTTGTTCTGTTCTCGGGTCAGCTGTCCTTTTCACCAAATGTGGTGGTCATAGTGCATTTCTACGTAAATTGACCTCGAAGTGACCTATGACTTTTTTGGGTCACTGTGAAACTCTGCAAAGAAAGGTCAGGTAGTCCTCCTTACCTTCATGTAAAATATCAGCCCCGTATGTCAAAGCATAACGAAACGCAGAGCCGTACAGACAGACTCACAGACAGGCAGATCACATTTTTAGTAGTATAGATTTTACATTATATAGTGTGTTTTAACAGTTTGGACAGGTATTGTGGAAAAAAAGTGCCCCATTCCAAGAAAAGCGACTTTGAGAATATAACACAAAGGTTTATTTCCATATGATATAATTAAGTGCATAAAAATGAAAAATGAAAACTGGCCAAATCACATTGGTACAAAGTAACATCGGAACAACGATATGCCATTTTACAGACGCATAAGTGAAAGGGCGTTTTTGCCCAGATCATGTGTTGAGAGCCGCTTATACTATATATTTTTGTTTGTTTCAAAATGTGGGGAGACAGCCTTATGAGACTGTTTATCTTGCAATATTTTAAATATTTACTTCAAATGTGCAAGCTATTATTTTTTGGAGCATTTTGACGGCCATTTTGATAACCAAAGGACCCAAGCCATAAGAAATGACATTGGGAATTTCAAACCAAGATTTCAACTATTCCTTATGATGTCAATAACCACTTGAAAATGAAAAACTTAATTAAACTTCAGAGGCAGTCTGACCTGACTTAAAACATAATGGCGACCATAAAAATATTTAAAGGGCATATTTGTATTTTAATTCGTGCCAAAAGTCGGCAAACTGTTGAAAAAACCTGCCAAGTTTTTTTACCTACAAAATTAACAAAAATAACAGTCTGCTGTACCAATAATTCAAATGTGCATATTTTTTATGGCACACAAGGTTTTTAGAATAATTTGCAGGTGTTGAATTAAATAAAAAATGTTTACCAAGCTCAATCGGAGTTTTACTCAATTGTGGGTGTTTTTAAAAATACTGCAAGTAAACTTTCGTCATCCCCTGGCAAGATGGCATTCTGGAATGTGACCTCAGTTGACCTTTGACCTTGATCCATGACCTTTGACATCATCCACGTACGAAGAAACCCCTATTGCACCTTAAACTCAATTCCGGTGTAAATCGGACTTAAACTTTTCGAAGGAGACGTGAAAAACGAAAACCTAACGAAACTGGAACACACACACAAACACACACACACATACAGAGATATACATTCGACATGATCTCAGATGACCTTTGACCTTGATCTATGACCGTTGACATCATCCACATATGAAGAAATTCCTACTGCACCTTAAAACCCCAAGTCTGGTTTAAATCGGACTTAAACTTTTCGAAGGATACTTAAAAACATGCGGGTATGCGCGCAACCGCAAAACCCCCTCTGCTTTTCAGGCCAGGGAGTAAAAAAGGTAACCATTAAAAAAAATGGAATATTTGCATGAGAAAATATGTCAGTCCGATCGGGGTTTTTCCATCTTTTTGTATGATGGCCATTTTAATTTCGAATTTTCGAAACCTCAAAAATGAGCTTCGAAAACAATTTTTATGAATCCAGTATTCTCAAATTATTATAAGGACTCCTTTGTCACTTGTCAAAGAAAGCTTATTTTGATAGCCAGGTTAAAATGCAATGTAGTTTCATAATGATAAAAGTAATAATTATAAAATTCGAAAATAAGAAAGAAATTAAGAATCAATATAAACATACACAGGGCAAAAAATCAAAATGATTATACTAAATTTGTTAACGCACATTTAAGTGAAAGTAGCGCCATGATGGGGATTCGAACCCGTGCTTAATCATACCCATACACAACACAATACAACAGCTATTCGACACTATACTTCTTTTGCAGTCTTAAAGGTCTCAGGAAATGCAAATAGAATTGATGTGGTTTGTGTCAAGTCTACAAGGAAGGGCAAGAAAGCATTCAATATTAGGTTGGTGATGACATCATTAGTGAAACTATTGATTTTTCAGAGAGTAATAGAAAATTCCAGGTGACTGGTGTGAATCTATTCATGACCCTGACTGAAAATCAATAGTGTCACTAATGATGTCACTGGTAGTGTATTCTTTTTCCTGGCCCTGTTTATTGGAATGAAATGTCCCGTAAAGATTTGGATAAGGTTTATCATCTCATTTCCTGGGACCTTTAAGTCTTACCACTGTACCACACAGGACCGTTCGAAATCGGCCTGCATTTTAATTCACTAAATGCCTTCGTCTGGTAGTGTTTCTATATTATATATTTATAAATATATTAAGGGCACAGGACTTCATGTCACAGTAATACAGAGTCCTAGGACCTGGGGACGCTCAATTTCGTGATAGTTGTAATGAATCTGAGTGTCCCCCAAGTAGAGTGTCCTAGTCATATACATTAATTTGTTTCAGATACAGTATAACTTCATCAATATCTTCAACAATAGTCTGTATAGGACAGCTAATATCAGAGAATGAGTGTCCATAGGACATCAGGTTGCAGTGAGTGAGTGTCCTACAGACAGTAGGTTACAAAGACCGATGGTCCCACGGACAACGGGTTATAGAGAGCGAGTGTCCGACGGACGGCACATTATAGAGAGCGAGTGTCCGACGGGCAGTAGGTTTCAGAGACTGGGTGTCCGTAGGACAGACAGCAGGTTGTGAAACCTGCTGTCCTACCGGACAATTTTATAGGTAGCACACTCAGTTTCTTTACACCGGAATAATGACATTTGTCATCATAGCTAAAATTGACCGTAGGGATGTGGAGTTCATGAAAACGGGTGATGACAAAATTAAAAGTGGTGGCAATTTGCATACGACGCCATTTTCCAAAATGGAAGCCATCTTAAAGCCAAAAACACTAGAAGACAATTTTTGGGGTACAAAAAAAACATTTTTTTTTTTTTTTTTTTTTTTTTTTTTTCTGGGTCAAGGAGTTCCAAACAATTATTCCCCAAACTATAAATTGTTGCATGTGCCGATATTTTCCAAGATGGCTGACATTTTATTGACACAAACCTTACATTTCTTAATATATAGCCTATGAATATGATTTTGGAGTCAAATACAAGATTTTCTGGGTCAAGGAGTTCAATAAAGCTATTTACAAAACTGTCAGATGAATATAAAAGTAATGGCAGTTTTCATACATACGTCACTATTTTCCAAGATGGTCAACATATAAAAGACAAAATCGTTTATACCTCCTGCTATACAGCACCTAGGATGACGATTTTGGTGACAAAGTGGATGTCTTTAGGTCAAAGATTTTAACAGCAATATTCTCAAAACTGTCAGATGAGTCGTGAGTCATGTTATTCATGGACTACCAATGTGACACCCAAAATAAGACACCTTGACTACTCTATATGTATTCACCCAAAACATATATCTGGAATTGAATGGGAATTTTGATATTTAGGCCTGTATTATTTTAATAGAAACTATTATTTGTTTGTTTCAGATATGTCAAATGGCCGAATTTCGAACAATTAAATGGTCATGGTCACATGCACACCTATTGGTAGTCAATGTTTTGAGGTTTTCGTTCATAGGGGCCATAAAGCGCAGTTAGGATGTTCTAAGGAGGAGTTACTGAGGATTCTGTGTCGGTATTATAATTATCAAGCATCTGGGTTAATATATTTTATCACTTTGCCACACTAAGCCTGACATTGCAGTAAGTTAAACCTCTTGGGTACTTGTACTTAAATATTGGGCTATCTTGGGAAAAATGACAAATGCAAATAAACATCACTTTTATATTCATCCTACAGTTTTGAAAATAGTTTTATTTACCTCCTTGACCCAGAAAACACTAATTTTGACACCAAAATCATCTTCTTAGGTTATATAATAAGAAATGTGCGGTTTTCTTTGACGAGATGTCGGCCATCTTGCAAAATAGCCGTGTATATAAATTTCCATGACTCAGACAATTCTGGCAATTGCATATTGAACCTCTTGACCCAGACAACATATATTCCGACACTAAGTCGTCATAGTCGTGCTATTACCTTTAAAATGGCGGCCATTTAGGAAAATGGTGGTTTATGCAAATTGCCATCACTTTTACTTTTGTCATCACGTAGTTTCATGAACTACACAACCCAATGATCAATTTTAGCTGTGATTGCAAACGTTATTATTCCGGCCCTGGTTGGTAGAAATCTAAGGCCCTTTTTCACTTGATGCTGCAGCACTATGTCCCATTTAAGACTAACACGACTCCAAGTTGTTATGTGAAGTAAATAAATCTATAACTGGAACTTACTTTGCAACTGAGCGACGTTGCGACCATTACCAATGGTCTTCAACACTTCGTGACGTCACTAGCCGTCTGTCACATGATCAATTCCAGGAATCAGATGCCTGTTGAAGACCATTGGTAATGGTCGCAACGTCGCTCAGTTGCAAAGTAAGTTCCAGTTATAGATTTATTTACTTCACATATTTACTTCTACTGGATGAATGAGAACATACATCTTCACTCCAAGTTGTTGTTGATTTATTTTAGCGAGAAACCCATTGCCGGCGATAGTATACAAATATTGAATGCTTGAGAGTGTGATAGTAAAAAATATATCATGAGATCAAATTTTGACTTTTCCATTTCACGAGGCGAAGCCGAGTGGAATGGAACAGTCAAAATTTTTACCGAATGATATTTGTTACTTTGCACGAACATTAGGCAAGTTCAATATTGGTTTTAATCATGGATATCACCATTTTATTTTCAAGCCAGTGATAGTAAAAATTATATACCTATATATGATCATGTCATTGATTGGTTAAAGTGGAGCATAATTCAATTAGCTTCAAGAATTGAACCAAAAAGAACTATGCATGGGGAAGAGCGGGACACCTCTTCCCTGCGTAAGACGGGGCGCCGTACGAACTTTTCATCCGTATTAGAGTGATACAAATGTAATATTGAAGCTAGTGTTGTAAGAGATGACTATAAGCAGACCGTATTTTGTTTATCGTAGTGAGGGAAGAGTCTGTCTGTAGTGTAAAGTTTGATACAAACAAGAGCAAGGGAATGGCTGAATCGCAGAATACGTAGGATATTATGCTTTGAGGTTGTAGATGAAGATGTTGGAAAGAATCAGAAGATGCAGCTCATAGGCTAATACCAAAACAGCAGGTAAAATAGACCGTGAAATCGAGGATTATAATTTGACACCAATGGCGGTCATCTGCAAGCCGTGTAAAACTTGCTGAATTGGGTGCTGCAAGGAAAATTTTACGAATACTGCCGACAAAAAAATGGCAAGAAGGTCGATTACGGCGATCGTTTTGGACTCCAAACAGGTTGATTGTAAATCTCACAAGTTTTGGACCCTAGTTACACAAAATTGTTAACCATGCATGCAAACCATGGACATGGCCTCACACACATATAATAGGCCTGTGTTAGCATCCTAGCTTAGAATGTTCTTTTAACCAACTCAGATGACCAAAAATCTATATTTCGGATATAAAACAAATATTGAAGGCTTTTATTCGGAGCTGGCCCCGAGGCGTAAACATAGATGGTTTCGAGATCACCTTGGGCATAGTTTCAACCAGCCACCAAAAGCAGTCTATATTTGTTTACTATTTCACATGGCTCAAACCACTGCCAATCATGATATAATTCTAAGAGCATTTGATATTATACAGCTTTTTCTACTAAAATATGAACTTGAAAGTACCGTTTATCAACATATACTTTGATAATTACCAAAAACAAATGTTATGATTTCAAAATTGCGTATTTGGATATTGCAGTGTAAACATAAAAATTGTTGTTGCAAAGTTTTTGTTGTTCATCAACGGTTTTATAAATGTGACATTCTGAGACAGAAATGCAAAGCGAATTTGAAATTATGTCGCATTCTGGTGCGATATGTTTGTTTGTGTTTGTTTGTTTTGTTTTGTGTTTTTTGTGGTGTGTGTGTTGTTTTTTTGTTTTTTTGGCTCATATAATCAATTTTCACAAACAGGTTGATTGTAGTCAGAGGCAGAAAAAAATGGAGAAAACCTCCAAGAGCGAGTGAGCAAAAACAAAACTACAAGGTACGACCCAACGGGAATGAACAAAGGAATCTTGAATAAAGAAACGGGATTTGCCGCTCGGCATCTCGCCTTTCTGCCAGGCCCTTTTTGCGTTGCTTCCAAAATGAGAGAAATGAGTCGCGGCGCGTGAAGGGGGGGGGCGGAGAGTAGGGACATATCAAATGCACAGTGACGTTATTACACTACAACTATATTACTGAGTTACTTGGTGCATGTAAAATGCCGAGAGCGGTTTTATACGTATTAGCAGGGTACGGTAGTGATAGAGTGTGCGCTTCCCGATTGTCGTCTCATGGATGGTCAACAGTCGGAAATACCGGAAATACCTTTCAAACACATATAAATGAGCCGTGTGCACAAGTTGATCTGAATTTTATATAATAACACAGACTTTAAGGATTTTCATCAGTTTGGTTTCAAGATGCTATGGTCCAAAAACAACATTACATATATAGTAAAATTACATACAATTTATAAAATTGATACTTTAGAGTCCACTATGTCCACAAGAAGCGTTGCAGTTTTCAACGATGATATGTCCTGACTTCAAATGACAGCATGCAAGTCAACCTTATAAATCAGGTAATATTCAATGGGAATCTTCTCAGTCCTGAAGTTTCAGCAGTTCAAGACGGACAAGGCGAAATAAGTCCCGGACGACCACTAATATTTACCAGATAATATTCAAAGATAATCACCACGATTTCTATCTGTCCACAATTTGGATCCTATTTTGATCCCAGCACTTTTGGCTTCAAAGGACAACAGTAGAATAATTAAACCACATCATTTCAAAAGTCGTTACCTATTTTACGTCCTCTTCTTGAGCGTCCGTGTTTCTGCGCCATATAAGAGAATGACAGGACAAGTACTTGATAGAGCTCCTTCTTTGTTTTTGTTGGAGGTATTTTAGCATTCACAGATCTTATTTAGCTTGCAATGCTCCAGGGCTTTTCCTATATAGTGTCTTAACATCCTCAGAGCAGGTTCCATTTTAGCAGAGATTTCCTCCTAGGTAGGTGATTTCTCCCACTTATACTAGCTGAGTGCCATTGATGCTGATATTAAGTTCAACATTTTCTCTGGAGATGGCCTGGACTTCCGTTTTACTTATGTTGATTTTTAGTCCAAAGGCAGAGCTGAATTGGTGTACTCGGTTGACAAGAGTTTGGAGGTCTTTTTCTGTCTCCGCAAGAAGTGCTATATCATCTCCATTGACCCTCACTGCACTCATAGATTTCTTATATAAGGCTTTTAAGAGGCTGATGAAATTGTTGGGAAATCCAAAAAATCCAAGGGCTTTCCACAGTCCTTCCTGCCCACTGAATCAAAGGCTTTTTCAAAGTCTATATCGCAGCAGAAAAAGCTTTTTTTTTTCTTTCCAAGATGTTTTTCTATGATTTGCCTTAGGGTAAACAGTTGGTCTGTGGTTGATCGTCCAGGTCTAAATCCGAATTCTGAAAGACCTCCTCTGGTCTTTTCTTGATTTGCCTTTGGAGTATCAATGTAAGTATTTTGCATGAGTGGCTGAGTATGAGTAGGCTACTCCCTCTATAATTATCACAATCTAGCTTATCCTTTTTCTTGTAGATTGGGATTATGATGCTTTTCCCCAGTCGTCCGGGAATACTTCTGTTTCCCATATTTTCTGACAAAGTTTATGTATCAGTTCAGCTCCTTTGTCTCCAGCAGCTTTTAGTTCCTCTGCAGAGACACCGTCATACCCTGGTGCCTTTCCATCAGACAATTTCCTTATTGCACTGATGACCTCCTCTAGCATGATATCCGGTTCGTCGGTGCTACTAGGCATTTGTGGCAAGTCATTTGTGATTTCTTTGCCAACAGGATTTTGGTTGTTGTACAGTTCCTCATAGTTCTGTCTCCATCTGTTTTTCACATCATTCATTTCAGTAAGAATCTCCCCCTTAGTCTTGACAGTTTTCATTTTAGTGTTTTTTTTTTTGTTATCTCGTCGGCTGCATCACATACTGTTCTATCTCATATTTTTTTTTACATTTTTGAGAAAATTCGGTATTGTTAATATGACGTTGAACTCTTCAGAATTACAGAGTTTCATACTTGGACTCTACCTAATTAATGAGATATTAATTAGCAAATTTGATCTATGTGCATTTAATTCAAATTTATTTTTTTTCACATACATAGATCTGACATAGATCACTATGTGATGCACTAAAAATAACGTACATGCGTACTTTAACACGGCGATGAATACATTACATACCGAGCTATCTGTGTTCTATCTAAGAAATCGAAATCGATAAGATGCATTTATCTTCATCACATACCGATCTATATCAAATCTTCGTCACATACAGCGCTATCTGACATAGATCACTATGTGATGCACTGATACGACAACTGCGCCTTTTTTATAACACGGTGATGAATACGTCACATACTGGTCTATCTGTGTTCTATCTCAGACATCGTTTGGAAAAACAACAAAAATCTTCATCACATACTGATCTATAAGTTTACAGTCATATTAAACAGTGTTGGCTAGATAACCAGCATTTTTTTTCACTGAATTAAAAACTCTGAAGTGTTTTCTTGATGATATTTCCTTTTGCCTGGTAGTAAATGACGCAAGTACTATGTTTCGAGCGTATTACGAAGCGAAGATTTTCAATTGCGATTTTCTCGAAACACGTATTTTGTGAGATAGATCAGTATGAAGCCGACGATCTGCTTGATGATGGAATAGACCTCCTTTGACTTTGCTGCCTGGTGTGCTTGGTCAACTTTTGTGCAAAGACTTTTTAACCATTTGTCACGACATCCTTTGGTTTTTCTTTTAATTTGACGGTTTAAGAAGTTGTATCTTCTTCTTTTGCTTGGATCGAGACATTTCTCCTGTTTAACCTCGCTTCGTTCTTTGGCAAGCTGGATGACTTCTTCACTGATCCATGGCTTTTCTTTCTGACTCTTTTTGTATCCAAGCTCTGTCTTTGAGGTTTCATTGAAGGCCTTTTGCACTTCAGTCCATAGGGTTTCTGTGTCTGTATCCTCCTAGTCAAGGAGTGGAGCGAAGCGGCCCCTATTGTGATTTCATATTTCACTCTAATGTTGGGATTTTTGAGTCTGGAAACATCATATTGCTTGGAGAAATTGGCTTTCTTGATTGTGTGGAATTTCATCCGGAGGTCGGTCAAAACCAGTTGATGATCTGATCCAATGTCTGCACTTGGATACCTCCTGGAGTTCATGACGAAGTTTTTCCATTTGTTATTTATCATGACATAGTCTATTTTGTTGTGCGTTTTCTGGTCAGCCGACTCCCATGTCCACAGTCTGGAGTCCTTTTTCTGTTTATAGCGCAGAAGTTCAGTAGTTTCTCTCATCTCTGATTGATTTGGCCATATCCATGTTTGCCAATGACATTTTCCCACTGAGTTGAGTCTGATCCAACTTTGGCGTTGAGGTCCCCTATCACTAATGTAATGTCACCTCTGGGAGTTTTATTAATAGATGCCTGCAGTAGATCGTAGAATTCATCTACTTCCTCTTCGGGATCTGCTGTGTTTGGTGCGTACACCTGAAGAATGGTCATAGCTCCATTTTGAGTTTTGAATCTTGCAGTTATCAGACGGGATGATATTAGGTTGTACCCCAATAGAGCTTTTTGAGCTAGATTTCTCAATATGAGTGCTACCCCTTCACGATGAATTGCATCTTCCCGGAGCAGATGATCTTGAATCCTCATTCGCAAAATTCTCCTGAGTCTGTCCAGTGGGTTTCTGAGATCCCCAGAATTTCCCATTCAAATTTTCCATTTGTCTTAAAAGGATATCTAGATTTCCATCTTGGTACAGAGTTCAGGCATTCCATGTTCCAATACCTATTGTCTTTTTATTTGTTAGTAATGCCGTCTTCTCCTGTGGATTGTCAGCAGCAACCCGGCTAATTGGGGCTCGACTTGGTGCTAGTCCCAACGTGGGAGGATCATCAAATCTTCCGAATAAGTTTAGAGTTGATGCGTCATTACGCTCTAAGTGTAGGCCCATAGGAAGAGATGACTGGTTAGTAGCAGGGGCTCTAACCCTGGTGCTTTGTCGGCTGTTCATCATGTTGCAGTTTTTGCTCACTGAAATGCCAGGCAGATGAGCGGTCCTCTCCTGGCCGCCCTAGTCTGTCCGCACACATGCTACACTGGATAGCATAGCACGTTGACAACCCCCACCACGAGAAGGGGAGACTAGGACACTTACCCATGTTCTCACAAGTCGGTCGTCCCCTCACACTACATTCTAAACTATGCTTGTCTACTCTACATGCTAGTTACTCTACATGTTATGTTACCAGGGACGGTCTCCTCTTAATTGTATGGTCAATCATTGTACAATGAAAAGAGAACAAAGGCTTTCAAAACGTGTTTTCTAGCTTAAAGCATTGAAATTAAGAATAATTGCCTTATCTGTAATGCTTAGTTTTCACGTTATCCAACAAAATAGGTCACAGGTCAATACAATCCAATAGCTGCCAATAGCTGTTGACTTTATTCGCTATTTTGTTTAATAACCAAATACGTAAGATAGTCAAAACTATTCCTATATTTCATTCTATGAGCTGAACGAATTTGAGCCACGTTTTACAACTTTTAATTTTTTGACACCTGTGACTTTTTCACCAATTTTTACAGATAGTGCTTCAGCAAAACTATATGCCATAGGTAGTATAAACGATACCTTTTTGGAATACTTGTAACCAGATAAACATCATGGTGTGATTTTCAACACAATCGGAACTTTTTAAAATTTTTACCCATGTGTAACCTTGAAATCCAAGCTGGGGCCATGAAAGGGTATGACAATTGCTTCCATCATTTTTTATTATCAACGTATAAAGTACTTGTGTACCAAAATTCACAATTTTATCCAGATTTGCACACCCACATACGATCTGTGCACTACAATCCCACTATATAATAAGATAAGTGAGTAGTCAATAGGAGGAAAAGGGGGGCAAAATGTCGTTCTGATTTACAAAAAACACAATTGAAGTAAAATCGGGCAATTTGATGAAAAACCATGCAAAATCAGCGTTTTGGACCCTATTAAAGGCACCTATCAGTGCTTGCTAAATCCAGACAATAAAAAAATCATCCAAAATCGTATTTTTTGCATCATTTTTGTAACAAGTATACGTATCCTAACATACCTGCAAGGATTAAACTCTAGAAGCAACCTACAAGGACAAACTCGGCTATTTTAGTTCTACTGTCCGTACAGACATTACTACAAGTGTAACTGAATGGGATTTAAGTCTTTGAACACTGCTGTTTTCTTCCCTTTCTGTCAATTTTTTCAGTTGGGAATATACCTATGAGAGTCTTACAGACTTTATCCTTCAATTTTTTAAGCTATTCCTGAAATATTAAAAATATGTTTTGTCTTTCGGATGAATCACCGACAGAGTTTTAACCTCCAATCGGACGAATTTTTACTGTTGCCCGGGCTTTTGCCCTATCAAACCACAAGGCTACTAACACGGAGAATAAGGTGTACATTGAAGAGGGGAAAGGGTACCTTTTGTATATAATAATAATAATAGAGCCAAGTGAAGCCTCAATAAAGCAAAGGTTTTGTGGTATTGTGTAGGTGTTAATATGGTCATGTTTTCTTTTCTTGAGAATAAGGCGAGCAGCACAATTTGGATGCGTTTGTAAACGGTGTAGCTGATCAGAGTTGATACCAGGCAAAATGGAATTACAAAAAATCAAGAGTGAGTGGATTGTTCGGGAATTACAACTCGAGGTTGCTTTTTCAGATAGGTAAGGCCTAATACACCCAATGTTTAAAGCTAATATGCGGAAAACGGAGATGTATAAATGATGTTCAGACATGATAAGATTGATCAAGTCGAACACCGAGCTACTTGACAGATTCTTTGAAAAATGATGTTGCAGTCACAAAATCCGTTTAGAGTGATTTACTCTCAATATGGTTAGTACGAGAAGCCCGTACCCAAACGGTCATCCACATCGTCTTGGCAGTATTAAGCATAAGCTTATTGGCTGTCCATCCAACGCAAAAAATGGCACTAATACATTCTTGAATAGCTCCCTTTGTTGACACAAAATCATCAGCGCCACAGAATAGAAAGCTGAGTATCATCAGCGTACTTGTGATACGAACAATTGTACCGATTAATAACATCAGAGAGCGATGTATAGATAAACAAAAACAAAACCGGCCGAGTACCGAGCCTTGCGGGAATCCATACAAAAGCGGACGCGATGTGGAGACATTACCAGCGACGGGAGAACAGATGAAATGAAAACGATGGAAACATATGAGGTGAACCAAGAAAGTACATTACCTTTGATACCAAAACTCACTTCGAGACGCTTGAGGAGAACAGAATGGTCATTGCGTATCGAACGCAGCCCTGAGGTCAAGGAGTGAAATAAGTCAGACTAACTTCTCGTCAGATTTGGTGTCAACAAGTGTCGATGATACTCAGTACTGCGGTCTCCACGCTGTGACCCTTTCTGTACGCTGATTGGTTAGCTTCAAGAAGCTCATGATCTAAGAGGTGTTGCTGTAATTGCTAAGAACCACTTTTTCAGTATTTTGGAAAGAAATGGAAGGTTTGAATTGGTCTGTATTTTTTTGAGGATATTGCGATCAAGTCCAGATTTCTTTAAAATGGGAACAATGATGGCCGTGTTTTAAGTTGAGAAAGGAACAGTCACCAGATACAAGGGAATCGTTAAGAATACGAGTTATGAGAGTAAACCAGATCTTCGGCACACTCCTTAACCAGTTCAGTTGGCAGCGATCCAAAATACAACCTTTTGTGGGCATTTACCTCACAATTCTGAACTATCAGCTTCAGAAACAGAGTAAATGGATCAAATACGGGTCCGTCATAGCCAACAAACGAAGGTGTGGAGAATTCCGAGAATCCAGTTTCTCTCTTAAATCGCCATGAGTTTAATCGGAAAAGTATTGCCAACATTGTCAGTAGTTCATTTTGGGGGGATATTTGGAATGGATAATACACACTTTGAGTTACCTATCAGCTGACTTAGATAGATTGAAGAGCTGTTTAGTGGAAAGGAAATGTCAATTTGGCTACAAAGATGTCTTTTCGCGCAGCAATATATGAATCTTTAGCTTCCATTCCTCTGCTTTGTAATATATTTCTTTTGTGGACAATGAGCTTAGTTTTTCGCCACCGTCGCTCAGCACGTCGTCTTCTTCGCCGAGCATCTCTTACTTCGGATGTCACCCCAAGGGGCAGACGGCGATGCCTTAACAGATTCGCGTGTTCATGGGTGGGGCGTGACAAGTCAAGAACCTCGCGGTAAACGAACATCATAAATCAACCAAAACGCCTCACAACATCTAAAACGGGAATTTTGTTTTCAATGCTAAATTTAGCGCTTTCAAGTCATTTTTAAACATGTCTCCTGTCAATAGCCCGTAAGTTGCGCGAGGAGTCACAATCCGTTTTACAGGAGCATGTTTGGAAATTGCAACATGGCCTAAAACAGCAAAATGGTTCCGATTGTTTCCGGGATAGGCTAGCACATCGTCATAAGTAATGAGACTATCGTCACTGCGCCACCACACCCAGTCAAGGGATTGGTTCTTAACATGCGTAGGCTTATCGACGATTTTGCGAAAGACCAAAATCTGACAAAACACATTTGACGCGCTTAACTTGTCATCATTTAATGTCATAGTGAGGATTGAGGTCAACCAAAAACGACAACTCACCTGGTAGAATCCGCGTATGAAGAAAGCATGTCGTAAATTCACTCAAGAATTGGGAACTCCATATCATCCTTTTTTTATTATGAGTAGTCCTGTACAGCAAATGCAGGTAAGAAATTTGGCGAAAGGACAATTTCATTTCTCACTATTCAAAGGTATAATAGCCAAAGTCGTTAATTTGATATTTTTTGCAAAGTAGAATCTAACGATGAAACAATACCAAATCCAAAATCAAAAGCGTTTATGCATTACAAAATGCGGACCTTTTGGTGATTCGGTGTGAGGTCGCACTCCCCGGGACGGGCCTACTCACTTGCCGTTACCATCTGTTTGATTTTACGTAAAGCGGATTATGTATGATATGATAACAATGAAAACATTTTCTTACGAGTACTAGTACCACACACCCATTAGCTCGAACTTCACTCCTTGTTCCGTATAATTATATGTAGAATCCGAACCATATCAGTTAAGATAGGTGTAGTTAGCATAGCCGTAACCGGGATAAGTTTGTTTTTTCCACGTGAACATGAAACAGCTTCAATAGCACATTGATAAACCAAATACTTCATATTTTGATTATACACAACACAAAGTGTGTGCTTTAAATAGCCTATGTTTTCTCACAATCTGTAGCACCTCGTCTTGTTTCTTGGGTAAACTCATGTGGAAATGGCATTCGACTGGCATACGGGCTGTGCCTACTGATTTCTTCACTACACTGTTGTACTGCACTGCGCTGCAGGAAGACTCTTTGCAAAGTTCCGCGCATCTGACTATGCCGATCTTAACGACCCGTCTTTACCATTACATGAACATTTTTGTTGTGTTCAGATTGTGCTCAGCAAGATATGTGAGTTTGGTGACTGTCTCACTGGCGAGTCATGTCTTTTGTCACCTTTCATCGATGATATTGTGAAGGGTACCTTCCGACGCGGATGTAACTGGTGGTACTTCGTCTAGTTAACATGACTGTACATGTCCAAGAACTGGTGTAACAGTGTTGAACTAAGTTTGACTGTGCTCAAGGGGTAAACACATAATGAAATTACGAAGCTCCTTTGATTAAAGTGGAATATTATACATTCACATGTCAACATATCATATTTTCTTATTTGACAGTGGGACTGTATAACGCCATGACTGCGAGGACATAACAGGGAGTTTGGTTGTCCGTCGGGGATGTGCGGCCTGACTACTCGAAACCCTCACCTTTGGTATTTTTCTTCTATCTTAACTTCACATTATGTTTTCCGCGGTGTTGCATTCGAATGATTTAAAAAGGTACCTTCCTACTCGATTCCAATGTGTTTTCATCAAATCATCATACTCCTTTTTTTAGATATTACTTGTGGAGTTCCCCAGGACTATCTTGGGCCCGTACTACAATTCTCACCAGACGATCTAATTTATTTGGCTGCTCCATAATATTTTCAAATCCCATTATAAGCGTTACACTGAACTTTGCCAGATCTCTGGTTTGTTGCAATGCTAACAGATTTTCTCTAAATGTCAACAAATCAATTATATATTTTAGAAATATAGTTAGCATTCGTACTTACCCTGGACGTAAAATCAGATATCATAAGAGTTTCTAATACTAAATTGCTTGGGTGTAATCATGCCACGAGTGTTACTTAAACAGCACACACACACAATCCTATCTTGTATCCAAGTCATCTGGGAATTTTATTTCGCTAAGAGACCTGGCACATTTGAAATGTGCGCCTCATGATTTTTCAAATCGATATTTTGCCATGGTTGTAAAGCTTTATATACTGCGCCGTCACCCCTTTTTTGGGCAGCGAACGATGTTCATAATTGATGTCGCCGGCGACGAAATGGCGGTTAAACACAGAAACGCCCGCCGTAGTCATGTTTCCCACGGTAGGTCACCATGTGGCGGGGCTGTGACCTTTGTGGTTTGAATTCAATGAATACAACTCAAACAAAAATTTTGATATTCGTGTAATATACACCTTTGTTGAATTAAACTTATACAACGTCAAGTAGGCAGACATTACCTAGACGTCTTTAACCTCTTATTGACCGGTGCATGTTGTGCATTCCAGCACCTTCTGTTTTTTTCACTGTCTCACTAATGTCCTCGAAAAAGCTTATTCACCAAATTATGGAGCTTTGATCCATATTGTGGTTTTTTTTGGTGGTGATGACATTGCTTGTCCCACGTTCCCATAGGCTATTGCTGTATTTGTGCGTGAACGGAGTTGGCGCAGCGTCTATTTCCCCGCCTTTCACAATGAGTCCCGGGTTCGATTCCCGCAGGGGCTCGTTTCTCAGGGGCTTTATGTGATTTGGTTTCTGTTCCCCTCGATCGCATATACTCGTTTCCCGCAGGTTTTCTCCGGGTACTTCCGGTTTCCTCCGGCGATCTAGCTAAAAAATCGAGCTCCTTGTGCATAAATGTCTTCTGGTATTATGTTTTCTTTCTCATGATGTGCTGAAGCCCCTTTCATGGCTGCCGCACAGCGCCTTGACACGTTTACGTGGATATTGTCGCGCGTTACAAATACTCCTTATTTTATATTAAAAAAAATATTATTATTTTTTGTCCAGTTTAACGGGCAGAAAATACAAAATTGCTATTTCTACTGATACGGCCGAATTTGCACTGTTAGGACACTGGTTTGATCACTTAACGGGAATGAATTTAAAAATTCCACTTTTTTTAGGTAAGTCAGGGGGAGACGAGGTTGTGGATCACGACGTGTCCCGTAACGTCCCTATCTGGCTTTGTCAGTATAGTGTTATGTTTATGTGTAAAATGTTCTCTATTCTTCCATGTATAGACTTATCATTTGAGCGCACTTGAAAGAAATTTCATATTTGTAATGTGCCAGTGGCCGCTATTAAAGCTACTTTACCATTAATGTATTACCTTCTTTATATACACTTCGTTCTTCTCACATGTCAATCCTGTAACAAGTGGAAATTTTCGCGCTACATTAATTTTCGCGGTTTTCGCGCGCGCTTTCTTCTGAGCTAGCGCGAATTTAAAAACCCGTATTCTATTTACTCTGATTGACCAACCTTTCAATTTGCATTCAATTCACCTTATACAAAAACGTATTGGTTCGTTTAATGCACTGCTTCACGTTTCTTGGCTCATCACCACCGCTATTGCCCACTCGATCTTATCACTGTATTGAATGTACATAAAACTTAGTATCAATCTTCATGTCTTAATTTACAAGATTTTCTGTCCCGATAAGGTCTCCAATTCTTTTGTTCAGTCCATCCATCCACAGGTATGGTACCCGGTATTCTGCATCTCTATCTTGCTTTACTGATCTGCTAGAAATACGATCAAAGACACAGTCCCATCCGTGAATGATCTTGATTCCCTCTATCGCAATCTCGGTTTCCATGAATGCTTACAGATGCATGTATGAAGGGGTCTTGTATTTCAATTTGCTCTTAAATATTGTTAATTTAGTACTGGTCAGTGACCATAATCGCGGGTGGGCGTTCGATGTCGATATATAATATTATATATATATATATATATAATATATATATATATATATAGATCTATATATCTATATATATATATGAAAGGAGCATCCACTAGAATAACCCGGATATAATATTAATTTAATTTAAATACTATAAAAGCTCATTATAAACTATGAATTATTAACCCATCGTCCTCCGGAGCCATTTTTTGTAACAAATTGTACCGAGGGTGGTAACCACCCCCCTGTGATTTTCGTTACTGAACCCCGATTCCTGTAAATTTGGTACCAACGTATAGCCTTAGAGTTTCTTCTTTCCATTGGTCGGCAAATAAGTACTAACATCCCCGCTGATGGACGTCACCATGACGTCATATGTTGAGGAAGTACGAAAATACTGAATATAAGGGTGGTGGGAAATTGATATGTCGCAATTTTTATAGCGACTCAAACATCCTAATTGCTCTCAAATGATTCATTATTAAAACTCGTCATTTCCATCAGTAGAGCAAAAACTTGCATGAATCTGATTTTCGTAATCTTTTTGGCGAAAAATTGAATTTTTCACTTTGTGTGTTCTATGGAAATAGGCAGTTATCTGCGTCGAACATGACATGCAAACTGTTATGACGTCATTGTGACGTAATGCAGGCATGTTGGTACTGGCATTTGTTGGTATCAATGGAATAGAAGAATGCACATAGCTATCTATTGATACTAAAATCAAGTTTTCTTCTGGATGTTCCTGTGTTGTGTTAGGCATGTTGGTATATCTCTTAGTGGGGGGGGGTGGGGTACCACCCCCCCCCCCCCCTATCGATCCCAAAAATTTGGGGGATCACCCATAGTATCTTAACATATGCCCGGTGGAATGGTTTTTTTTTTATGGATTAAAAGGAGCGGAACAATACAATTGAATATTCATTAAATAATTTGGCAACCAAAAAAGGGGTTTTAAGAAGCAAGCCGGGGAAAAACCTGAAGGGGGGTGTAACCACCCCCCCCCACTTCGGTAGACGAGGGTTAATGATGCCCCCTAACGACTATGTTAGCGAAATAATACATATATACACACCCACAATATATATATATATAATATATCTATTGGTCACGGGCCGACGGTCATTAAAACCCAGGAGAATGAGCATTATGGATGCCCAATGGTTACCGGCCGGTCACTGGTTTTTTATCTTTAAAAAAAATAAATTAAGCACACAAAAAAAATAGATTACACAAAATGTTTAAATCCAAAGCAATTTTTTACAAATTTACTTTAATATATTCAAACAAAAAAACAACCAACTTTTTAACAAATTTTATTAATTTTTAGAAGAATTAAAAATAGTCCAATCCTGCCGACAAGAATTTGATTAGATCCATCGGCAAGCAAATAAACTCTTGCCAATGACGATGAAATCAAATCCCCACCGACAGAACTAACTAATATTTTTTTTAAACATCAACGACGGTATCCCAAAATAAACATCACGATGAACGAGTACACACATTGACATGACAAGTAACCATACAGACACTTGCTGCATTGACACCATCTCCAATTTAGAAATAGGAAAATCACAAAAAGACCCTGATCAAAGCTTTGGTGTCCTATAGGACCCTAAAATTAACTAGTACCCTAATTAAATTACCTAAGAATAACCAACTTAAGAGCTATAACATGGCATTGACCGGAGGCGCCATGCATACATCCGGCACCTCGTGCAACTTTCACAGCACGAAAGCAAGATTCTTAAAACATTTTCACAAATTACACAAGTGCAAAAAACAAAGGACGAGTTGGGGCGGATTTCTATTTCAATGGCCTAGCCCACCCAAACGGTCCAGACATTAAGTGCGAACGAAATTACCAACGCGATCATGAGCGGGGTTCTAGTTACAAAATCCGCCCAGCCACGCACTGATCAAGTTGCCAATACCACCACCACACCAATTTCAACTCGGCAAACAGTATTCAAAAAACGTTACAAAATGCTGATGTCCGCAGCGCACGACCACCACCAGCATAGGCCTAAAAAATATGATATACGTATTTGCACACACTGCGAACTCCATTTTACACCGAACCGTCTTGTCATCACCACAGAGACAGACATTTTAACCACGCTTGCTCCAAATGAGCAGCAAGAAATTAAAATTTGGCACTTCAAACTGCTTGCAGCATGCTCATATGGATTCTACTGTTTTATAACTTGAAAACCCTGCACGAAATGCAAACCCGAAAGCACAATCTGTACCATTTTATACCCACAAATTTATAATAACCAACACAGCACTTTGCAATAATTTCATCTTCACTTATTCCCCGAGGTCAGCGTGTTTGCGTCCAAATAAATAAAATCAAAACGACGTCTTTTCCCTAATGTTTTTTTAAAAAAAAAAAAAAAATAAAAAAAGAACAGAAAAAAAAAAAAAAAACAAGTGGAGATTTCGACAAGTCTCCAGCTTCACTCACAATCAACCTTGTTCGACGTCTCAATAATAATGGGACGCTAACGCTCATAAATAAAAAGGTGGGAGTCCTGCCACAACTCCCGGGCTCTGCCCCACCATATAAAACTGTTAATTGAACGCAAACACGTGGCAATGACTTTAAAATCAAGGATACAGTCCTAAAACGACTTAATCTATACAATGACTCCAAAAAATGCATAAAAACAATTAAAACTTTAATCCCAAAACATTTTAACTTAATCATAAAGAAAAAGACCCCGCCCACTAAGAAAAACACGAAACTCCGCACTCCCACCCGAATTGCACCACCCTGCAAGGCCCTTAAAATTAAAACAAGGACGCCACAATGCGAAACAGGTGCAGACACAGCCGATAGTCTGGCTAAATTTCCCAAAGAACCAGATATATTATGGATGATGGAGTAGTGGTGCCAGCACTGGACTTATTTTTAGCCCCTATTTCGGCGTGGCACACAATTATGATTGTTTTGGTATACCGAAACCGCAACACGTCGTTAAGCAATCGAGGCGATGAACACATGCAACTACCGCTAAGCACATGGAATACTTTTGTACAGTCCTTATCTGTGCTAAACCGAGTTGTTACACGGGAAAGCTGCCAATAGCCGACTATGATATAAAATATGAAAAATCTGTAAACCTAAATCGGCAACACAGTTTTTCAGACAAACATGACCTGGCCACGACTGACCATTATGTCATTGATTGCAACATTACTGTTTGCCACACAACCACCGCATAAATCGCAACTATCGCAGACCGCACTTTCTGCGCCATGCAAATAACTGAAACTTTTCAAGCACGTATTTGCAAATTACAGGCCCATAAACCGCGCTCTGCGAAACATCATTGCACAGCTCAAATTACAATTAATCCTAAATCCTAATGTTTGAAACAATTAATTTACCTAACTTAATTCTAACCTCAATGTACATAAATTAACAAGCCATGGTCAGGGAATAACAGATATTTAGAAGAGAACCAATAATTGCATAATAACCAACAACATAACCACATACTTCGCTAACAACATTCTTCACCTTTCTCACAGCCACACAACTAGCTTGCCATACACACAGTCTGTGTACACAACCCATCCCTCACGCTGGCCTAACATTTCACTGATGCACAAGGACAGCACACAAGCATGTGGCTAGCAAACACAATAAAATCTAAATGTCCCAGTTGAAGAAGGAATCGCTAAGCCGACTATGTTTTAACAAAAGAGAAAGGATAGATCAGGAGAGCAAGATTACAACAAGAGCATTATTGAACAATCAGAGCAAACCAAACACAACAAAGAGGTGGGAAACTTTAACATCAGATCATTGGTGGAAATAAAATAAAAATAACCCAATCTTACTTTATACAAAATATACTTTGTGCAATATATAGATATATATATTTTTTAATTTTTTTAATTTTTTTAATTTTTTTAATTTTTTTAATTTTTTTATATATATAGAAAAACCATTTAAAGATAGCACAAGTGTAGCAAATTACAAGTTTATAACATTCAATTTAAGAGAATTATCTCGCCAGCAACATTTATTATAAGCATTCAATTTATAAGATGAGCTGAAGCCCACATCTCTGATACTACAGAGATCGGAAAGCTAACCTAATCATAGTTATTCATCCATTGGTATTATAAGCATTTCATTTTAATATGAGCGAAGCCCACAAATCACATGATGAGCGGAAGCTAACACATCAGTAGTTAATTTAAACACATGTTTAATTGTTACTAGAATGAGTTCCGAAAGTCAACAACTAAATCATTTGATCACTGTCAAATCACATAATGAGCGGAAAGCTAACACATCTATTCAATTAACACAATATAATTTTGCAACCATGTACTTATATCTTATAATTTCTTTCGCATTTGAGCAGCAACAATTTTATAACCATGCCATGCCAAAACAGCCATGGTATTATCATAATATACCAAATCAATCTTTAAATATGAGAGCAGTATGGCAGATAGCAAATAAGCACTTAATCGCAATTCCCACCAAAAAGAGGAGGTATTAACACACTGCAGTAGCATAGTATTTAGAGGTCCAAAAAAAACCACACAGGATTGTTAATTAAAATACTTGAAAAATGATAATGTTGAAAATTCACTTAATATCAGGCCAGAATGGAGGTGAATTGCATAATTGGCATTTAATATTAAGCTACAAAATTAAAGGCTGGAACATAGTTGAGAGCATAGCAAAATTACATTTCTGATACAGAGACACGTGTTAAAAAAATGACATAATTGCAACTTAACAGGCACCAATAAGCATTAGGTAGATGAACATGCGACAAAATAATAAACAGTTGCTGATATATATTGAGCAGAATACACACAAAGATCATTCAAGCCGGAATAGCAAGAATTCTGAAACTCAAAGATCGGCTAACGCTCGATAGTGGATGAAGGCTATGAGAACGAGTATTATTAAATACAGCTGAAGCATACTGAAGATATCAAAAAATGACAAAATTGAACTTAATGCCAAATTCATTTTTACTAGACGAGCATGTGCACAAAATAGAATGAATTGTTGATATATTTTGCGCGGGATACGACAACAAGTATAATTCAAGCCCTCCGAACAGCTAAGAATTCGAGACTCAAAGAGTGGCTAAGGCTCACTTGTAGGTGAAGGCTACAGAACGATTAGATATGCATAAAGATTAAATGAAAATAGGGAGTTGTGGGAGGGAATAAAACTCTGACATGCATGAAACGGTTGAGAAAGCCAAGTGAGGAACTGCTCGTCGCGGCGGTAATGAATACAAACACGCCAAAACAAAGCACAAACGTCACAACCTAGACGCCTGATGATTGGTTAACACGAGCAACGGGCAATGTCAACAAACACCGTGTCGGATAACGGGATTATGCTAACCGCATGCTTGGTTTCCATAAAGCGATTTATATCTCACACGGCAAGGACGAATGGAAAAAACAAAGCAAGGTAGCAAGAATTGGGTAGCTTCCTTTCTCCTCCGTTTCATGCGATTTTAATTTAACAAAATAGCCTCGGCCGAAAGTTGTGCTATTATTCAAAAGATGGTCCAGCGCATGAAAAAACCATTTGAAAAAGCTAACAATCAATTACATTAGTAAGCATTCATTTAAGAGATTATCTCAGCATTTTATTATAAACATTCATTTATAAGATGAGCGGAAAGCCAACATCTCTGAGACTACATGATGAGCGAAAGCTAACACATCAATAAGTTATTCAGCAATTGTATTATAAGCATTCAATTTATAAGAATGATCGGAAGCCACATCTCTACTGATAGCGAAAAGCGCTAACACATCAGTTATTAAATTTAACACAGTGTTAATTTACTAGTGAGCAGAAAGTCACCATCTAAAAATCATTTTGATCACTGTCAAATCACATGATGAGCGGAAAGCTAAAACCTCAAAGTCCCATTAAACAATGAGTATTTTGCACAATGTACTTATAACTTATAATCTCTTCACATTATGAGCAGCAACATTTATACCATGCCAGAACAGCCATGTATTAATCAACCAAATCATCTTTATACGTACGCTTAAAAATGGCATATTCATCACTAAATCCCCACCATAAAATTGGAAGTGAATTGCATAATTGGCATTTATATTAAAGGAAATTTGAATAACAATTGGAAAATAAGGCCTCCAAACAAGTTACCCATAAGGTCACTTATCTAACCCCCCCCCCCCCCCCCCCCCCCCCCGCTGAACCGGATAATTAACAATGATGGTGCGCAACTGTATTGTTGCCGGAAATACAAAGTGACTGTTCAATTTCACGACGCTTTCTTCACTGACCCCCAGTTTCACATTTTACCATAATAAAACGAGCCTAGCCAAAATAGTCGGAACCCTATTTCCATTTATCAACAACGCATAAAAAATCATTTTTCATTACAAAAAACCTCAAAAACGGCGTGATACGCTTAGCCACTTTCAGGGGTCTTTACAACAACACAATTTCCGATTCCAATAGAAGGCAAAATGTACTTTGATGAAAAATAAGGAGCGCGATTTGATTACATTGTGAAGAACATCGTTATAGTGGCAATTACAAAAAATAATAACATATTCACATACCCGCACTAGCCCCGTGATACAACAATTCGCAAAAATAATCAGCACTACGAATTTGAAATTGCCTTTGAAATGACTCTAGATAGAGCACGGTGTGACTAGTTGAAAATGCAGGACTCGTGGCCCTTAGACCCGACGAAAAATCGAGAGTAGCTGCCCATCACTCATAGCAATTTAGCATAACTTAGTGTGTGTATTATACTACATTTGACACTATAATGCTAATCTAATTATATTACTTCCTTGTTATAACGTTTATTGGCTATTTAACTTGTTGTATGCTAGTTATTTGGAATTGCTTTCGTGATGAAAAACATTGATTGATTGATTGATTGTGTCACCGTAAATGTTAATTTCTGGCAATTTACCTACACTCAAAATTGCCTCGACGAACCAAGTGAAATCTGAAGATCTGCAAAGGGGACTATTACAAACTAACTTGCTGATAGCCTGCAATTGTAAGGCATGACTTTGAGCAGTAACCTAATTGAAGCGAATGATTGTGAGATTTCTTGAAGGCGGCTTATAACTAAAATAATTGACAACCGCGCGTTGAGCCTGTGTACGGGGATTAACACTTAAGTGACCCAAGGGGGGGGGGTTTCCTAGGGACCCCCCAAATTTTTGTTTAAAAAAAAAATTCGCGCTGGCCGCTTTAAAGCGTGGGATTTTTTTGCGCCCGAAATTTTTTGTTAATTGTCTGACTTTTAAATGCGCTTCTTTTCATATAACCAAACTCATACTTAAAATGGGCGTAGCCGTTAATGAGTTAATTATTGGTGGTCCCATTGAACCCCCCCTGGGCCCTACCGGAAGTCATTTCAAATATTTTAAAAATAAGAATAAGAACCAAGAACCAAAGCAATTTTTTTTTGCTGATATTTGTTCACACGATTACATTAATAACAATTATTAGTAACATTAAAAAAAATTAACCCTTTATGTGCTGAAAACAAACATTTTATCAGGATGTTTCCAAACCGTTAATGTACAAACTCTATGGAAAATGACGTGCATTTTGCAACACCCGTAAAAAATCCAGGATTCCCTAAAACTGCCTAGTTTTTGTGTTAAATATAGGTAATTTGGGGTCTTCTAGATAGATATCAACATCAAATAATTTTTCATTCAAAAAGTTTGGTGTAATCGCAAGGGCTCATTTGAATTGTTTCCCGTCTTTTGTTTTTGCCCAATTTTTCTCGTGTTTTTTGAAACAATGTTTTGCCCCCAATTTGCAGCCAAAATACCAAATTTCATTGTTTTGTTGCTGATGGGGGTTGTCTTATGAACCCTTCACATGTGGGTAGAATTTCCTGCAAAATTCCTCGGGAAGTTGTTTCCTTAGGGTGGTCCCAGGAACCCCCCTTGGTCACCAACGGAGTGAAAACCCCTTGGTCACTTACGTTTACTCTCATACAAACGGTAAATGTTCTAATTATTATTTAGAAATCAACAAAGAAAGGAATTAGGCCCAAAATGCAAGCACTTAAATGAATATGGAGCAATAGGAGCATTTTAAATTGTGCTGACAACAAATTTTTATTGACTTGCCTTTAAAAAGGCCTTAAATGAGCTTTAATTATAAGTAGAACTAACCGGGGCCACCATAGTTACGGAAAAATCCTACGCCCGCATATTGTCGAGACAACTGTCCCTATTTCAAGACTTGCGCGAACAAGTTTAAAGGGCTAAGGCAAGACATCAAACCCTGGCCCGTGTGACTGGTGTCTCTGCCCCCACCTGCCATTATGTTTTACCATTGAGTGCTGTACCACGTGTCAGCACTGTCCCAAATAATAAAAGCTTCGTCTAAAGACGTTAATCTTTACATGCCATTAACATGGTGGTTAAAGGCTCTCCTCATGTGGGACACTCAGTCCTGCACCGGCTTGCAGGGCAAAGCAGCATAATTAAGCATAATAAAATAATAGACTGGTTAAAAAAAATACACGCAACTGCGATAAGTTAAAAGGGGTCAGCGTCGCCCGTTTGAATGACTTTTACATTGAATCACGAAAGTGCGGATACGCAATACAAGAACAGAAACTGGTTGAACCCGCTGTAATTCCGTGACTTGACCCCTGATTTGGGTCTACTTGCACTCACCTACTAGAAGTTGAATTAATTTTTTTTAGTTAGAACCTGTCTAGATACATTGTGTTTGGATAATAAAAACTCTGAATCAGGGCAACAGATGATATAACTGCTTTTTATTATTTCATTCCGTAATGTCCCGAAAAAATAGGTCAAATTTTGAGCAAATTTTTTTAGGGTAAGGGGTAACACATTTTCGAGCACACTTTCAAAATCTAAACACAAACGATCCTAAAATTGTTATCCTGAGTAAATTACAAAGGTTTTTTAAAGGTGTTATTTGTTAAAACTATATTTGGTTTAAAGTAAGTGGTTAGTTATCAGCTATTTTTAAAGGTAATAAATGGATTTTTTTGGGTTAAAAGTTTAGCAAATTTTGGTAGGTTCTTTTAAAATATGTTATTCATAACATTTACATGATGAATTGATACTAATTTTGTTTATTGTCCGAAGATAATAATGCTGGTCAGTTTTTAAGAACGTTTGAAAACCCACTTTTTGTTTACTTTTTTTTAGTAAATAGCTAATTAAATTATGCAAGTTTTTCCAAAAAATGCTAAAATCATGATTGTTAGCATGTTGAAGAGTTGCGGGGACGATTAAACTTATTGTTGGTGCCCCTTGATAGTACAGAATGGCTCAAAGTTATTTTTAAGG